>WOGN01001218.1:0-20094 GCA_015342105.1 Leptinotarsa texana | reverse complement strand
CAAGATGTCCAGGATCGGCTCCGGTGGGTCTTCCATCTTGCCCAGGAGTCTGGCTGGGGGAAAGGGGAGCTTTTTCCTTGGTTTCCTGCGGGATCCTCCACGGGGGAACCATGGCGTCGTGAGCGTGTCGATGGCAGCGGTGTTGTTGCTGCTCATCGTTCTGGTTGCATAACGTCCTTGGAGTTCCTGAAATCTAAGGTTGATTGGTGTAGTATTTATAAGGTTGTAAAGGTTTAGGGAAGGGTATCGGTAGTGTAGGTTGTGGATATTGCGAAGGATTCTCCTCTCGGTTGTAAGGATGCGGTGGGACAGTCTCGGGGGAAGCGTACAGTATATCATTGCTTTGTAGTCTAAGACTGGTCTTATAAAGGTATTGTATGTATGAAGCAGAGTTCTACTGTCGCATCCTCCGAGCTTTCCTCTCAGAGCCTTTAGGAGGTTAGCTCTCTTCCGGACTCTGTCCAGAGTCTCTCTCAGGTCCATTTCCCAGTTGAGGGTCCTCGTGAAGGTGACTCCCAAATAGGAAACCGAGTCCTGGAGTGTGAGATTTTCCCCCAAAAGCCTGAGGTTCAAGTTGTCCGGGTTTAGTCTGGGGCGGGTAGAGGTGTTAGGGTGTCGGAAGAGGATAGTTTGGGTTTTTGTGGGGTTGATTTTGATACGCCATTTGTTGCACCACTGCTCGAAATGGTCGATCATATTTTGCGCTTGAATTTGCAAGCGGCGGGTGTTGGGGGCGGAGGAGTATAGGATCGTATCGTCGGCGTATTGGAGGATTTTATGGGTAGTAGGTACGTCATATGCGTAGATGAGAAAAAGGGAAGGGGCGAGAATAGATCCCTGAGGGACTCCGGATTTAGGAGTAAAAGGGGTGGATAGGGTTCCGCCTACTTTGATACGGATTTGTCTGTTGGTTAAGTAGGAGGCTACTAGTCGGATGAAGTGGGGAGGAAGATTGATTTGGATAAGCTTCCATATCAGGCCGGCGTGCCAGACCTTGTCGAAAGCTTTTTGGATATCTAAGGAGATTGCAATGGTGCAGAAGGATGCATTGATGTTTTGGGTTATATGGGTGTGTAGTTCGACTAGCGCGTTCTGGGTGGAATGTTCTTTCCTGAAACCATGTTGATAGGGAGGGATGATGTTGTGGAGTGTGAGGAAGTCGTTCAGACGGTTGGTCATTAGTCGTTCCAGAAGTTTTCCTAGGCAGCTAAGTAAGCTGATCGGTCTGTAGGAGTCGGGATTGGTAGGATCCTTGTGGGGTTTAGGGATTAGGATAGTGTTAGCCTGTTTCCAGGCTTTTGGAAAGTAGGCGTGTACGAGACACGCATCCAGGATATGTTTGATGAATGGGATTGCGGAGACGGGGAGGTTTTTCAGAACCCGGCGGTTAACCGAGTCTGGTCCAGGAGCGGTATTTCTACCACTGTGGATTGTGTTGAGGATGTCTTCCTCGCTGAATGGGGATCTCAGGGGACAGTTGGCGTCAAGTGGGATTTGACCTGGGTGCCTGCCCAACTGTGCAGGTATCTGGTGGTGAATGTGGTTGAGGAATTGGCTGTCAAAGTGGGGGTCTTTTGGGAGACGAAAAGTGTTTTCGAGATTTTTGCGGAAGGCTTCGGCTTTATCGGACGAGGAAGAGAGGATGTTACCGTCCACCGCTAGGTGGCTGTCGGTTTTTCGTTTTTGTCCTGTTAGGATTTTAAATTTGTTCCAGAAGGCCGTTCCATCTCGGTAGTCGAGTTGTTTTGTCTCCTCAATCCACCTTTTCTGAGTGAATTGGTTGATGAGGAGACGTATACGAGCGTTAAGACGGTTCCACTCGGTTTTAAGGACAGGATCTCTGGTACGGACGAAGGTTCTGTAAAGTTTACGTTTGTTTTTGATGAGATTAATAAGATAAGGAGGAAGTGGGGATTGGTCGATTCGTCGAGTGGTAGTAGGAGTGGATTGGTCATCAGACTCAGAAATGATGTTTTGGATTATATCGATTTGAGCGTCAATTTGTCGAGTGTGGTTTAGAGGAGGATTGTCGATAGATGATAGTTTTAGGTTCATGAGATGTTGGAATTGTTTGACGTCTGTGTATCTGTGGTTTTTATAGGAAATGGTTTCAGGAGTGTGGGGAGTGGGGAAGTTTAGGAAGGTTTTGACGATCAGGGGTAGGTGATCCGACGTAATAGTGTCGCCGATATAGGCCAATTCATCGACCACCTCTATCAGGCTCTCAGAGCACAACATGTGGTCGATGATAGAGGCCCCTCGATGGCTCAGAAACGTCGGGTCGGGACAGGGAATTCTATAGAGGTTATATTCTAGGAGCAGGTTGGCCAAAAGACGGCCGTTGGCGTTGGAGTTGGAATCTCCGAATTGGGTGTGGCGGGAGTTGAAATCGCCTATTAGGAATGATTTGGGGAGTGAGGATGCATATGAGATTAAGTCTCTGGAAATTGTTTGAGTAGGATGGTTATAATATGCTATGACGGTTATATTGCCTGTGTTAGATAGGAGGTCTATCGCTAGACAGTCAATTTCGGATAGGTTAGGAGGAAGGGTGTGAAGTTTGTGGGGAATTCCACGTTTGGTGAGGATAGCGATGCCTCGGGAGTGAGGGTCTTTAGGGCGATGGGTCGTATTGAAACCTGAGAAGTTGGGAGGGAGTTTGGTCAGGGTATCGGTAATACAGAGGATATGGATTTTATGGATGTGTAGGAGAGTTTTAGTGTGGTACCTTTTTCTGGAGAGGCCCTGGGCGTTTATAGTACCGAGGATTAAACGCCCGTTATCCTGTGAATTTGGTCCTTCAGCCATTAAGCTCGGTTACCAAATTAGTGAACGTAAAGTCCATTTTATTGCCACTGGCCGTGGCGAAGAGGGAGTGGCCGAGAACTATTTTGCATAGTTCGTTGGTCAGGGATAAGATTTCGGTTCTCATGGCTGGCATGAGGTTGAGAAGTAGGGTAGTTTGGATTTTGATAACAGCCTCGATCTGTTGTGTGACAGGGGTGACTTTTTTGGGAGTTTGGATTTTTACGGGAGCAACCTCCTTGGGGTTTTCTGGAGTAGTGATCCTTTTGGGGCATTTCAATGAGAAGGCGGGATGATCGCCTTCGCAGTTTGGGCATTTTGGAGAGGTGATTTTGGCACATTTGGTGGGAGGGTGTGCTTCCCCGCAGTGAGGGCATTTCGGTTTGTTAGTTGGACATTCGGTTGCCGAGTGTCCGGTCTGACTGCATATACTGCAGTATTTTGGAATAGGAGGTAAGGGGTTCAGGTTAGAGGCTTCACACTCATGTGTTCTGCCATAAATGTTGACTCCGTGAGTCAGACATTTAGTATAATGATCTTTATTCGCTGTGATGACGCGAATAAGGGGCGTTGGTTTTGAAGTTTTTTTGGAGGTTATCCTCCAGATTTTAATGGCTTGGATTTGTGCGGTTTCGAGGAAACCGCTTATTTCCTCGATTGTGAAGTCGAGGTGGACACTTCGGATTACGAAAGATAAGTGAGGTTCTTTGGGAGCCTCAGGTTGGGATTTTTTAGGTCTTAGATCGACCACTTTGATTTGGGGGAGACCGGTGCGGTCTCGAAGGAGTTTTTGGAGTTGCTCCGCAGATTTGGTGTTATTAGAGGTTTTAAGAAGGGCAGTTTTGTTGAAGTTTACCTTCAACTCGGTGATTTGTCCGCGTAGGAACTCATTGGTATTCAACAGATTGAAAAGTGATCTTTGGTTAGATAGACTATCGGGGATATCTCTGATGTTGAAAATATTGTTTAATTCGGGTATTGGAACATAGGTTGAAGTCATCGGAGGGGTCTCCGCTGGCTCATGATCTGGAGAGGACCCAGAGAAGGATGGGGATGGATTGGTGAATGGGATTTGAGATTTTTTTTGAAGACGAGTTTGTCTCGTCATAGTTAGAGAAATTGTGGGAAATTATAGTAAAAAGGAAATGTACAACCTTATTTTCTGCTGCTGTTTTTTCCGGTGTGATGATACGGGTAGCACCTCCAGGTGCTACCAATGGCACTAAACTTCACTACACTGGCCTTCACTTGTGGATTCGGCTCGGCTATCCCTATCGGAAGAGTGTGATAAATCAGTGACTCTTCACGCCTGTGGATAACTTTGAGGGGATCCTAAAGTTTCGGGCTCACTATCACTTGTACTTCACTAGGCTCACTTCGATGTTACTCGTACGAAAGCTGGACTGAGAATGTTCTTGTATTTATATACGTCCATTACCCTTTTCCAGACCGGCACCGCATATAGCGGCACGAATTGGACCACGACGTATATAATCCTCCTTTTGCAGGTAGTGGGTCTCCTTATGTTGAGTAATATCTTGGACAGGGCGGCTACTTGCCTATCTGCCTTCTCGCAAGTCTTGCGGATATGCTCCTTGAATATCGTTTTTGTCATGCAACCACACGCCGAGGTATTTAACGAACTTTTTAGGCTGGATACTTGTCCCCAGTAATTCAAAAATGAATATTTTTCCTCTTTCTCAGGCCTTTTATTATTATGGCCTCTGTTATAATTTTAATTAATGTTGTTTCACTTCTGTCAGGAACTGGAACAATAAATTTTTTTGGTATTCCTTTCTATACCTCAATAAATCCATTGTCCTTCTACCAATCGTCCTCTATTATATTTCCGTTTACCAAACTTAGCCTCGTCAATTTCCACAATTTTTCCAGCTCCGCCCAATTTAAACGTGTTTTTATTCAACAAAAACCAAATGTTTTACTTCTCTGCAATAATTGTTCCAATTGATTATAGCTTCAGAGCTCATTTTCAGTTCGTTCTTGATAAATTTAAATATAGGATGTGGAATAAATAAAAAGTATGCTATAAACAGTACAATTTTTTCTAACTCCAATTTGCGTTCAAAGAAGGTTCCCGTTCTAGCACTTTTTAAAATTACAACTGTTAATAAACTCGCATATTCATAATTCTAACTTAACGTTTTATTTCTCCGTCTTTTTATAATACAACAAAACAACTTCCTAAACCTAATTCTTCTTCTCTTTTTCACGTTCATCATCGTCACCGACCAAACTGATCGGGTGCATTCCAAAGAGAGCACTATATAAATGTACAGTATTCCAACACGCCTCCTTAAATTTATATCGCATAAAACATAAACTTAAACCTTAAGCTACATTCATCATTTCTCTAAATTTTAGAAACTTAGCTTTACCTAAAGACTTGGTAAGGATGTCTGTGACATTTTCTTCTGAACCCACTTTAACAATGTCGATAATGCCTTTAACATTATTTTCATTCATAAAATGATGCATAACATACTAAATATCATAAAAAAATAAATGCATGAGGTCGTTTAATTTTGATTAATTAGAACCCACGGACTGAACATTGAGTTTCGTGGTCTTCAACTTCTTCATCTGAACTGTCCTCGCTTTGAATTTCTAGATTATCATCAGTTTCTGAAATATTTTCCTGTAGTAAATTATCGTGGTCGTTGTTTTCGGAGTTACTGTCACTGTCATACTCGATTTCAGAATCAGAAGTAAAATAATTTACAATATCTTCCAGTTCACGTTGTGACAATGCTCTGCTTCTCTTAGAACGCCTCATTCTTGATGCTAAAACGAAAGCGGTGTGAATGAATATTTCGTTACTTAAAATCCAATGCGGGGTTCCTAGAGTACCCCACCCACCTTTTTTAGCTCCACAAACGAAGTGCATACTACACAATTCTCGTATGCACTGAATGAATGAAATGAATTAACGTTTATTATTTCTTTTTGTTTTGGTGTACATTTTGTTTATATGTTACAATCTATGGTGCCCTGCTATAGGCTTATGCCTCTTCAGGGCAGTGTTAATTGATGGTTTTGGTTACTTTATCTTCACTATTTTAACTAAATGCTAATTTTAATTCGGATGTCCGTGTCGATTGCTAAGGTCTTGATTCGGAGTGAAGTTGTGTATTGGGTTGTCCTTTTCCTTTGCAGTTGTCTGGTTTTTTAGCTCTCGGGGGGGTTGGTAGGTTGTTGGTGGTGGTTTCCGCTGGTTTCAGGTTCCTACGGGTCGCTTTTGTCCACTATCTGACGGCCAGTGGGTAATCCTCCAGGATATCTTGGATTTGTCTGGTCTTCTGTCGCTCCCAGGAGTCTGGCTGGGGGAAACGGGAGCTTATTTCTTGGTATCCTTTTGGATCCTCCTCGGGTAGTCCATGATGTTGTTAGTGTGTCGATTGCAGCGGTGTTGTAGTCCTGTAGCATGAGGTTTTCTCCTAAAAGTCTAAGGTGCAAGTTGTCGGGGTTGAGTTTGGTTTGAAAACGTCGAATCATTTTTTCCTAGTCTGAAGGACCTTTCATGTTCAGCATACCATTTTTGGAAATTTCGTCCACATAAACACTATTACACTCCGGACACTTAAGCTTATAAACTCCAGATTTTTCCAACATGTCGACCTTATTTTTGGCATTGAAAAGAAATTGAGATGACCTGGCATGTGGTCTGAATGCTATTTCAACATTGTTTTTTCTGAAGAAACGTGCGATCATTTCTGTTATTTTTCCAAAATATGTTAGCGTTACCCATTTCTTGATTTCTGGTTGTTTGACCTGAGGATATATCAATCTGCAAGTGAATTTCCGGTTTTGTTTCCTGACTAACTTCTGGATAGTATCTGCGTTGAAACCTTTATTATGACCTATCTGCGTAATTTATCAATTTCCCTAGCTAGATTGTTCTAGTTCAATGTTTTATTGGTACTCAGGTACTCAGTCAAGTACCTGAATGGTATATATAAGCGAATGTAATGAATCATTCTTAGTTTATTGTTTAAGTTTGAAAATGTCCATATAGGACGAAACTGCAGTAACGTTAGTTACAAATGAAAGTGATAAAAAACATAGAAATTTTAATTTCTTTTTTCATAATTTTTATCAAATAACGGGTCATTGTAGTTATACATAGATAAATCAATAAGTCTTTCTAGATTCTATTCTACTCACTTATTTTTCAATTTCAATGCTTTTTCTTTCTCCATCACGTAGACCTGTGAAATTATCTCATCGTCTACTTTTAAATTTTTTTCTCGTATAACTCTCAGGACGGTTGTGTAAAAAAGTTCGTATACATCCTTGAATACTGTTTTTTTGTAATGAATTCTGCTTGAAACCATAAGTCCGGCATAAATGTTATTGATACCCCTCTCCTCGTTGGTGAAAACAGCGACATCGTACCTTCCACCATACTGGAAAAAAAAGATTCATTTTGTCCAGATCACAGCTATTATTGGACATGAACTTAGACTCAGATTTTCTCATAAAAAACATACGCCGGTTCCCGTTGTATCAATGGATTTATCAATTATATGACAGAACTGACCTATTCTTGATGAAAATCCGTCACAACATTTACAAAATACAAACTTTGATGTAATATTTCCAGTTAAGAATTTACAAAACGGCGACACGTGTTTTGCTATACAGTAGCATCTTCAGGCGTCTCAGTACGCCCAAAGATGCTATTGTATATCGAGTTATAGAAAGGTTACTGCGGTCATTAAGGTGGAAATCTTGCATCTCGAATATCCGACAACGTCAAAAGCAACCAATGAACTGAAATGGTTCCCAGGTACGATATCGGAAGTGAACATCCCGATCTAGATGACCTGAAAGGATTAAAAACCGTTTCCTGACTGTTGGGTGTGAGTACCTTGCTGCCATGGGAGGGCATCTCCCTGAAATGCTTCCCAGATAACCTATTTCTCGAGGCACACATTGTGTTGCTTATCTACCTGAAGAAGGTACTGGCAGATTGATCAGGTACTCGCTGGATTGAGGAAAATGTACCATGGTCTGTCAACCCTTGGAGTGAATTTTTTTCCACAAAGAAATTCAGGCTCTTGTAGTTGACTTGAAAGATCATTCGCCAAATAAAGTAATCGGCTTCGTTGAATAGATGGGAGTCACATTAAATCCTCTCGGAATGGAGGGTTGAATACCTATTTTACGTGTTATTTGACCGTGTTCTGTGGGTATAGGTTCTAATCCTCGCGAAGTGAGAATAAGTAAATCACTGCGTTCATGCCTACCGTAGTAGGCATAAAAACTTACCAACAAATTCGAAAAACGGCTTGTGGGTAGGTACCTTTGGCCATGTACAGGTATACTTTTTATCATTTGCGCACTAGAGTAGGGTACTGAACAAGTTTTCAAAAATAATTTCCCAGAAATAACTAGATATAAAGTGACAGTCGAGGGCTGTAGTAAAAAGCAACAATTTATTCCATGACCATCGAATTACTGACCCTCTCAGAAATATCAAATTTCTCAATATTGAATGAAGATGGCCGATGAAAAATCCTCAAAGAAATAAAGAGGATTGTATTTCAAATTTCATAGTTGGAAGGCCTAAGTTGAACCACGTTCCGTAAAGAAAACCTATCAGTATATTTCAATAGCCCATTTAAAGTTCTGATCATGAACTATAAACAAATTTTTCTGTAAATACAGAGGTTGCATCTGAAAATTTTGATATTTTCGGTACTTCCCATGGAAATTTTCACATTTGTGATGCACTGTTTGGAACCTTTGGTGTAGTAATGAATATTACTGGAGTTCTATCCCAACACCAAACAGTTATTTTCAACACTTCGATACATATTTCAAGAGGAGGATTGAACTTAATCTTTCTCTTGAAGATGATCACGTGTTGAGGTGTTAAAAATATCGATTTGGTGTTGGAATAGAACTCTAGTAATATTTATAGGTTCACATCCAAAAGAGCTAGTAGTTTTTTTTAGTGTCATTCAATAGTACTCTAGCATAGTTTATTGAATATTGATTTAACAAACTCTCAGTTCCATACCACCAATACACGAAGGACAAAGTCAAGAATTTGGAAAAGTCGAAATTGAATGCAAGGACTGCGATGCAAAATATGGACGGGCAAAAAGGTCTATTAAAATAAGAGATAATAAACACTTAGCACACCCAAAATATGGAAGACTAGATTTACTTGACTAGTAGCTAAGGCAATATTGTTAAGCTAATTTTAAAACAATTAAGACACAGTTACCTAGAAGAGGTATCTATGACATAAATAAGAACAACGTTTCATGTAGATTTAGTTTAATCTCCCTCTTGAAGATGATCACTTGTTGATTAAAACACATGTCGAGGTGGTGAAAATGAGCTTTTGGTGTCAGAATGAAACTCCTGTAATATTTAACACGACACCAAAGGTTCCGTGCATTACGTAGGATGGTGTAAAACATTGATGCCGAATTTAAAAAATGGTAATCACCTACCTGAATTCTAAATTAATTTTTGTATGAAATTGTAAACATATGTAAAAGAGTGAATCCAACGATATATTTGAAACCAAATGACTTTACAAATGAAAATATTTGCCAGCTCTAGCTCGGGATGCCGGGTTTTGATGATTTGAAGTCATCTGTTGAACAAATCATGTCATATGTCAACATAGGGTTGCATTGTCGCAAGTAGTGGCCATAATCATTCAAATCAATTACTCTCATCCAGAAAGACCATGTATCTAAGAATGTTTATTTTACAGAGCCTATCTCAAAGCGTAAAAATATATCACATTGTTTCTGATTCGGAAATTCAGAGTGAGACCTATTAATATTGCAAAACCTTCTTGAACATCTGATTTTTCGAAAACCATAATTCATTATTATATAGAAAATACTCGTTATCGTAAATTTCACCAATTTCAGTAGACTGAGAACATGATCATTTGCAACAATTTATGTGACATGTATGTGTGAAGATATAACATACAGGGAATCAGCATAAAATTCGAATCATAAATATTAAATCTCATTCGACGGTCGGTGGAATGGGAAACCGCTTTCTGCCCCTCTCTGCAGTTCCCTCTGCCTGCAAACAGAAAAATGAATGATATTATGGAAGAGTTGCATTAATTATCCATTACCAGGCAGGATTATTTCAAAGTCCCATAGTCATTTCAGTAGGTCCTGAGAGAGAATATATGAATGATGTGATATGTAATGGGGTGAAATAGTTTCTAATAATGATTTTCTCCTATTGATGTTTTTGAAAACATCAACTTTGGGCTGGTATTCGAAATTTGAAATGATAATAGTCATTTGGATACATTTTTTATGATTTGTAGTTTGATGAAATTTTCAGAGGCTACATATACACTTAAATTAATGATGACATATGACGTTGGATTTACTTTTTCAACAAATATCTGCAATTTGCAGGTATTTTTAGGCAAACTATCAGGAATAAATTTCTTTACCATTCGTCTTTCATTCAAATCAAGTTTTACTATTTTGAGAGATCACCTAGTTTTCGTAAATTTGCAGTAAAATATATGAATACGTGACACGTAATAAACAAATGTTGTTCCGATGAAAACAATGAAATATTATGAATATTGTATTCATAACATATTGTTGAACGCATTTCTGAACTTTGATTGCAACCTTTTCAGTACTTTTTATTGAAATGTTCTATAAACAAGGATAAGTGAATTAACTGAGTTTTCCATATAAAAGTTTCCTTAAGTGAACACATTAGATGGTTCAATAATTCAGACGTGGTTCAAAATCTGTACCGACAATCACATATATCTCGTGACATAACACTAGCCTTATTTGCATCTTTGCGACCGTCGTACACGACGGCAAATAGCTTTAACTTCTCTTTTTGGGACTGTGTTTTAGACGATAAAGGGGTCGATACAATTTTAAAACCCCAAGGCCCTGATGATCTTCGTGTAACCGTTGTGTTTGTAATCACAACTTGAGATATGGGACAACAGGAAATTCACAAGAGCATTACTTGATCCCACCATTCGATCTGCTCGTTAGTACTCAACGAAATCAGCCCCTCCAATCTGTTCTTGGAGACGAGTATCTACCTCAAGCACTTCTCTGACAGTCCTTTCTCAATGTTGAGTGGCAGCGTGGGGAAAGGCTGGATATTCTTAGTAATGTCGTCTTCGGCATGATGTATGCTCGAAGCTAGTTGCCTCGCAAAAATGTCACTCATCGGTGTACTGGCAAAGTCGGTCCTTCGGTCAACATAAAACCTAGAAACTCTCTGCATCTTGCTGTCTATCCTCGATCCAGTCTACCCACATGTTATGCAACATTTTATAAATCTACGTCAGACCGAATTGGACCATATGAATTTTTAGATACTAGAAAATGAAAATCATTAGTTTGGACTTCTATTGCTCAATATGATATGAAATGCTGAAAATAACAATTATATTTTCTAAAAAACTTTGAAATGAAATCACAATGAAATAAAATATAAGCAACAATTGAAAATTGAACAATAAGTTACTTCGCGACGTTTTGATTGTTAGTATCAACAATCGTCTTCAGGTAGTGACTGTGGATACTAAGAATCGGAACGTCGTGAAGTACATTGGCTTGGAATCTTTCAATTTGTATTTTTTTGTTCAATTTTCAAATGTTGCTTTTATTTCATTTCAATATAATTTCATTTCAGGGTTTTTTTCTTGATATAATTGTTATTTTCAGCTATTCAGTCATTTCATTGATCCTTTCGGGGATTACCAATCATTTTATATCATGGTAGTCCACTCCGAATTAATGAAATTCACCTTGCAACATTGTCGACCACCTTCAAACAAATAGTAGAGAATATGGAGGTGTAAATATAATTACATAAATGATGAAATTTGTCCCATAAAAAATTGTGATAACATTTTTCATAAATCCAACAGTAATGGCTGAGATCATACTAACTGAATTTGATTTCAACGATATATTGGTAGCCGGGAGGTTCGTCGAGGGTGCTTCGTTCATTCAGTCAAACGGCCGACGTGTGAGTCGATGGTTCAAGCCCCAGACTCAACGCTCGATTTTAACTTGTTATCGTCCAACCCGTGTTAGGAATCACACGTTAAAAAGGTAAGACCTCGTTAGTCTTTAGCTCGTAAAAGTTTCGACTTCTGTGGGTTGTCGTTCGTAGAGGTGCGATAGCTGGTTACCGGAAAAACATATTTTGAACAACATATGAATGATTTTCGTCAAGCAGATGTATTTCTGCTACGGTATGCTTCAAGTAAAGATTAAATTTTGTACAGATGATGTTCAAAAAGTAATTTTCTCATATATGGTGGAATTAGCTGATAATAACGTTATCAAGTAAAACTATATGGTAAGATTTTCACTAAACGGTATATAAACTGCAAATAGTGTTTCGCTATATCCGTATATTCGTTCAAGATAGGGAAGGCCAGTATGCAAAAAAACGAAAGAAGAGATATAACGTCACTTAAATTGGAAAAGTGGCCCATTTGACAAATTATTAGAATGATCTAATGAAATTTTGAAAAATTCCTCATTAAGTGAGATATATCCTCGGAGTTGCTGCTAGAAAGCCTAACTTATATCGTGTCCATATAAAAAATATGGTCTCTGGGAGACAAAACATGGTATCAAACTCTGTAAATCTTTCTTATACAGCTTCAAAAGTTATAATGAAAAGTGTTTTCCGTTTGTCAATATCTCCTTGAATAACGCCATAAAAAATTAAACTAAATTGATCAATTTCGGTTATGTTCGACTATCTCTATAACCAATTCAAGTTTCCTGAATTTCATCATCATTTGAAAAGGCTCTATAGCAACTTTTTTCAATTCCACCGACTTTTTATCACTCACTGTTTCCTTTTTTTCATGCTGGCCCTTATTATCTTGAGTATACAGTATAATAGCTTCTTCAAGTGTGTTCATAACAATCACTGAAAATCTCACAGTGTTATCAAATTCATCAAAATAACTACCAACTTTTAAAAAGATCGAAATAATAAAAGATAATTACTTTTTTTTTTCTCTTTTTTAAGCTTCAGGTATTTATGTTAAAATATAATTTACCTCCAATACAACGAAGATACTTCCAATTAGCATAAATTCTTTATCTGAAAAAAAAACTATTTCATCTCCTTGCCTCAGTAAATGGTTCTCAGCTAATCTTTTCGAATTCTTAAGCAGACTTTTAACATAGGGAACTAAAAGCTTATTATGAAAAACGTAATCTTCAAAATATTTCAAATCAGTGTAGTGTACTTCCTGCAGATCCGTGGGGAAATAGATTGTCTCACTTTCAACTCCTGAACTTGTAGAAGGAGTGGCAAATGCTCTGGTGATTGATCTTGTAAATCGGAGTATGTTAAAAATTGACTTACGAGGCTCACGAGTTGGAGTACCAGATGATAATGAAGCGGTTACATTTCCTGACGAGGATGATGCAGCGCTACTCGCAGCAACCGATCTTTTCCTTCCTTTCCTTGGAGAACTCATTACGTAATTTCCTCGCAACAACAACGAATTTGTTCTTATTCAGTTCTATAGCGAACAGAAGAAATCAGAAATTCACACAAACCTGAATGACATTGGATCACTTTCGATTTCAAGGTCTCTCAGATGTTCTGGGCGAAAACATTTAAAAAACCTCAACTGGAATGTATGGCGATATGAATATTTGTTGAATTCGGTTGCTCAAGACTTTTAGGTTCGATATTATCCAAAGGCTAATGAAGAATATGGGAAAGGCTTTTCACACAATTTGAAATTAAAAAATACTTTATCGATGTGAATGAAAATCGAGTCTGGAAGAGTGTCTGTACTATACATACTACGTAACATTTGCAATAATATCAAAGAAATACTTTACTTTTTTTATACTTTGGTATGTTTATATAGTCCATAGGAAATGAATTCTCACCTTTGCGGCAAAATTCCAAATTTATCTGAATATATGAAAGAATCGTTCAACTGTGTTTTAATATTTCCAATAACTTATTTTTTTTTTAAAAGAAAGTAGGATACAAATCATGAAATTATAAAAGAACAACAAAAATTAATTGGCGTTCTGGGGCGACTTCACTGATTCCAATCTCGCATTTGCTTTTTCAGCTGCAGGAAAACCCTGAAAAACCTGCAGCACCACATCATCTGAAGGTCTTGATCTGCTAATATCTTCTCTTTCATAAAACATATAACATCTGACATCACCAGAAGACCAATGCGTAATAATGACCAGATTCAACGGCAGAACCACAGTGAACAATGACTGTATAAAGATTATAATAGTGGTCTGCTAGATTGAAGTGTTCATCTACTTCGATTGTTTGAAGATCGTCAGTGTTATTATTAGATTGACTGGTGCCTCAGGTATACTTGTTTTCTCATAATAGTTAGTTAGTTTGACGCATATTTGGCAATATTGTTGATCATCAACCGTTGAAAGTTCCATTTTCAGATGATTTAACAATGAGCTTTGCACGGAATGGTTGTCACTCATATTAGGAAACGCTAGTTGAAGTTCTAGAAAGTCAGATACGTTTTTGCTTCCTCTAGAACATGTACTACAAAGTAAACTAGTTAGGATTTTTCCAGCGAAAGATCTACAAACACAAGACGAGATAGATTGTATGGAATCATTCATCAGGAGTATTGATTCTGCTATTTTCCTGTTCACGAAGAGTATTCAACAAGAACCCCAAGAATTTAGAGCAATCCTCTTGTTGTCCTAGTAAGTAGCTTGTGGACTTCAAAGACCCTAAGGAAATCGGATGGTGGGAAACATGATACATTCTTACGAAACTGCAACTGCATAAACAATTGTTTGAGTTCGGTGAATAAGTAGGAAACATTCTCGTTCTCGTTCATCGTTTAAACCTCGTTCTTGAATTATTCGTCATGAACAACACTTGTATTATGCTATTCATGTAGCAAGTGTGTCCTAAAAATCTAATCCAATTTTCTTCGCAAGATTTTCAGGACAACTGTCTACTGATTCGTAAGGAAGAACATATGTCACAGAATTTGTATTAAAATAATTTCTCAAGCTGCAATCGATACTTCCAAGTGATGGAGGGTTTCTAGAGTGATGTTGGTTGGTTGGTTGTTGGTAAGTGATAAACTTCTACATCGCTTAACGATCGTGATGAAACTTGACATGTATGAGTAATTTGTCATAGAGAAGGTTTTTAGGCTATCCATTTTTCTATAACTCGCCACTAGATGACGCTGTAGAACACTTTTTTGAAACCACCGTTCTATAACGCTGCGCACGCCTAAGTTGGTTAATTCTGATTCTGTCAAAACATTGGAACAGCAGCGATACAGCAACATAGTACTTGTATTGATATAAAGGTAGACGAACACAATGGTTTTCAATATGGAAGTTCCAATATTTTTTAGATAAGAAAGGTTTTTGGTTTTATGTTTCTTCATCTTTATACAAAAACTTACGAGAAAATCAAGTCCAAAATGGACAAAGATGTATAGATAAAAAATTGTGACCGTCACGGGACGCCTGGTAGATTTATAACATTGAAATTAATTTGTACAGTGGCATAAAAAGAACAGATTACGACAGGAACTAAAATGGCATCATGTGAAATTGCAATATATTACTAAATATCTTAAATAATAAATATCAATAATAAATGTTTCAATATATATCAGCTGGTTTTGAAATGTGATTTTGTCAGTCCTCATGAAATTTATTTTACAAGCAAGTGTTTCAGAGCACATTTTAATTTTTAATTATTTTAAAAAATCAATCATTTAGTAAAACACTGGTTATGTAAATTGTAGTAAACACAACTGTGTACAATATAGATATCCGAGCTCATTGTGGAAACTGCGCAAGACATGATGCGTACAAACAAAAAATCTCAAACAGTCCGAAATAGTTTCGGACTCTTGTTTAAACCAGAACGCTTTTGAGGAAACCACTGTACCACCTATCGTATATATGAAGAGATGAAGACTAGAAAATACTATTGATCATATCCATGTTATGTAGCGTATCCTTATAGTCAGTTCAAATGTTATCTACCCTCAATCATCAATTATTCAAATCAAATAAATGAAAAAACATCCTAGCAAATAGCCTAAACAAATTTCCACATGAATGCGCATGAGCAACAGAACGATTAGGGAGGGTTCAAAATAGTTTAGGATCATTTTGTAGTCGAAATCAGAACAGAGGATTCATCATTCCGAAATTATCATCAATAAACCAGAACGCTCTATATCAACTGACGTCCTAGAACTTCAATTTCGTTGAACCAGAACAAACTTAAAGCGTAACCCCGAACCAGTGGGAAGAGAATCGTACAGTCGCTTGCCCAGGCGACCCGTCGCCACGTCGCCACGGCCTGCGTCGTCCGGTCAGGAATCGGTTTTACGTGCTACAGATGTTTCACATTAAAAACTAGAGGAAAAAAGCTCTCATAAGAACATTGAGTTTCTACTTTCACTTGAACATTAAGTTACACGATATAAGTAGAAGACCTTTCTTCCCCATTAACTAATCTCTCCTGAAAATATCTTCTTCAATTCAAACAAGTTTCAATACTTTCACGGACATAGTCTACTATTTATGCAGTCATATTAACTGATAATAATAATAATGAATAATTTGAACGTGTACACCAAAAAATGTTTGCAGTGTTTCAATACTATTTGTGAATCGAGTTACTATACACATGTATTTTGTATATATTGTGATCAATAAAGGAGTTGCTCTTTCTTTTTCCCTGAACGTCGTATGTTTTTCCATGTTAAATTTCACATACAGTATGTTTTATGTGTATTAAATTTTGTTACTAATTTAATATTCCATTTTTGTTATTCCTATTAGTAGCTATGGCTTTCTGTATGCACATTTGCACACACATTGAAAAAGTCGTTATTATAACTATCGGTTTTTTATGATCGATATCAACGGTCTCTTAGATGTTGTAATAACCAATTTTGACCGTTTCATAACACCTTCTTTAGTTTTTGAATATAATTTATAATATTAGGAAACTTTATTCAACTATACATGAATAGCTCAGATTTATAAAAATTCAAAATAAAAAAATGATAAAAATTACAATCTATACCATTTGAGATATGGTCAGAGGGATTTTGATTGAACAACAAATTAAAATACATTTTTGTTATCCTAAGTTACGAAATTATTCAGAATACTGATCACTTTATTATAATTGAGAAAAATGTATGTAAATTTGCCTTTGAAGATAAGGAAGTAGTTTAATTTTGTATCGGCTGTGCCCTCCGATGTACTCACGTATTTTGACGGGTAGATTACGAATCTGAAAAAAAATTCGTGCTTTTTACTTTCAGAGTTACAGCGTTACAAAATTCCAAAAATTTAAACTTTTCAGGCTTCTTTTCCTCAATACAAACTAAAGAAAAGTATCTATTCACTAGATAACCTCCACATCTTATTTCACTTTCTTTAACACTTTTCAGTTCAATAATAAACATTTTTTTTATAAAAAAAAACTTGATTCAATAATGGATTCATTTTCTAGTGACATCCATCCATTTTAAAGTTTCATACTAGCGACTTTTCGAGAAAAAAGTGTTGGTAACCGACTACTATTTGAAATTTGTACGATTATTCTACAATGCATACTCACTTGGTTTATTTTGTTGAATATGAGCCAATGTCAATTTACTTCTCAAATCTATTTTTTACTCAGTGAATTGTCAAAAAACTATTGAAGATCTCAACAGTGAAGGCAAAACACTTGATCTGAGTTTGAAATGTTGATAGTAAACAGTGATGCCGTGATTAAACTCAAAAAAGTGAAATGGAAAGATCTATTACCAAAATGCAGCTTCAAAAATGTTTATTATTAATCTGAAAAGTGTTCAAGAAAGTAAAATAAGGTGTGATGGTTAGGTTAGGTTAGGTGAACACATACCATTTTTCTATAGTTTGTATTATGCGTAAAGAAGGCTGAGAAGTTTCAATTTTCGGGCTGTAACTCTGGAAATAAGGCTGCGCACGATTTTCTCTTTCGGATTTATAATATACACGTCAAAATACGAAGGTTCACCTATTTTTTTTTGAAAATCAAAGGGAGCAGCTTATACAAAATTTTACCAGCTCTATTCAATATTGGCAATTTTTAAATGAGAAACTTACTCAAATTGGTCTTAGTAACCCCAGTGGCCTAAGTAACCCTAGTCTATAGTACTTTATTATGACCTAATGAATACTTTTTTGTAGAATCTATAATTTTATAATTTGGATTCCTATTTACCTCCATAATAACGAAAAATGTTCCTTCTTTCTTCCACGTATTACCTGGTGACATGAATCGAACGGGATACCACTTCATGGCCCTGATTTTCACGCCATTGAGAAGTAAGCTTCTTGCGTACGGAATGACGTGATCCCTGTATATTTCTGCCAAAGTCGGCAAATCCTCGTCCCCAATGCTTATCGCAATTTCCACGTGAGTGCGACTCAAATCCATTAGTGATTCTTGGATATAACCGTGTATTAGTCTGTATGCACTACCGGGTAAACGAACTGCGCTGTAAATGATACCTTCGCAAATATTTTGTTTTTTTATTCGTTATCTATCTTAATCAGCAGATAAGGAATTCGACTGTTCTTTTTTGTGATTACTCCAAGAAACGTTGGTTCAATTTATGAAGAAAATATCAGAATGTGAAGTGGTATGACACTTTGGTTGAATTCGGTGGTTCACAAAGATATATGAGTTTCATTTATTTCTTTGGTTTCTGTTAGACAGATGTATTGCTGGGATATTTACATCATTAGGTAATCTATAATGCGGAAATTATCGTAATTCTAAATTTATGCAGTTTGTTGTGAGAACGTTACATACGAGATATTGAGAGTGTAGATCAATTGCTATAAATGTTGAAAATGGAGCCAGTTATTAATCAAAACAGTTTGAAACATTTGTAATGATATAATCATCAATATAAGTTCCAGAAGGAAAGATCAACCAACGACTTTGGTACATAAACAGTAGGGAGCTTAATCTTCGGAAGGAAAGTAATAAAATCATTTATTTATGTAAATTTACTCTACACGGGTTGATATCATGTTGAGTCATATTTCATTTGACAATAATATGTTTATAAAAATTGAAAGAGATATATTTTTAGGAGCTGATAATTTTTGGAGACACGTTTTGACTTTCTACTTCTCCATCTCTATATAAAAAATGCTTCCTTACTTTCTTTGGAAGATTTTTCCACATTTTTTTGTATAAAGATGGAGAAGTAAAAAACGAAATGACAAATAGCATAGACAAATGAATAAAATTCAAAATCAGAATAAATAGAAAAACAATAACTAGATTATGTCATATTTCTAAAATTTTGTTTAATAATATGGTTCTATTTCACAGACAATTTAAAATGTTTTTTTTTTGAATTTATAGATATTTTTCAAACTCTAATGACTCAGGTAACTCAATATAGAGTTTAAGCATCATTAAATAGTCTTTGAAACATTTCATTTGAAACTATGTCAATTCTCTATCCAATACTGTTTTACTTTTGGAACTCGCTTCAGTCGTTCCTGAATAATTCACAGTTTAATATACGTAAATAAACGATGAATGTTATAATTTAAAAAGAATATTCAAAACTCACTCCAGTTTATTCCAATAAATGTTCAAAATATTTATCATTCACTTCTGAAAAATTGAAGTCTGTTTACAAATTCATTTCTAACATTACGAAATGTTCCTAGGATAGTTTTGTTGCAAGTTTTCCTACGTGATCTGCAATAAACAGCAGAAACAGCGGACCTTTCAAACTGACCATATTTGGGTTTATATAATTGTCATATAACAACGATATCACTTCTATTTTCCGCCCATTCACACCGGGAGCCTTTATAGCTCGTGGCTCCTTGAGGCCAGTCGTAGAATGGATCGCATGCGAGCTGTTGCCATAGAGGAAGGTTGCCTAAATCGTACCTCTTTTTGAATTTTATTTTTTTTACACCTGCGCAAAAGTACCGTAACCCTAAGAAGTATTGGTTATTTAGACAGATAAATCTAAATTTTAGTACCTGATATGGTGATATTAGACTAATGTGAATCACTTTTTGTAAAGCGATGCAATCGGTACGATTTAGGAAACCAGTTGCCCAAATCGTACCTCCAACTTTCTAAATCGTACCACCTTGTATAAAGTTGAAAATAAAGTCAATGAAACAATGAAATGGCAAGAATGCTTGAAGAAATTTTTATTCAATGCAGTATTTTTTCATACTTTTT
>WOGN01001217.1:8994-20100 GCA_015342105.1 Leptinotarsa texana | reverse complement strand
TTAGGCATAAAGCACTAACTTTGTTGAGGTTTGGCTAAATTTGAGAAATCGGCAAATATCAAATTTTCGCAAAACTGTAAAAAAACTTGTACTAGAGAGCTAAAAATTGGTATATGGGTAAAAAATGAAAAAACAATCATATTTTCTCTTTACCGATTTTTGAAATTTCGAGCAATAACTGCTTTTCTGAACATTTTTTGGAAAAAATGTCAAATTTGACAGGGAAGCAAAATTACTTGATCGGTCATATGCATGTCATTTGGCACCATTTTCAAAGCACAACCTAATGGAGATATCAAAAGTTGCTTGAAGAGATGAACAAAAAAAAATCCTATTTGATGCGGACTTTATACCACTTTGGGAATCACTGTTCTAGATCCAGTACAGACTGCCATACGTGTATTTTATTTCAATTAATGCTCGACCAAAAAACATCGATCAGAAGTTGTGTTTTGTTTGCACTCAAAATACGTCGTTTCCTCCAAAAGTTATTCGTTATTCAATTCAGTTTATTGTCCCAAGAAACGATAAATGCTAATAATTAGGGACTATAACTAATTACAGATATTTTATAATGAACACATAACATATCTTTAAAATTAGTTAAAGACAGTATTTGTTGAAAACGAATTGAAATGTAATAAAAATTAAGTGAAAATTATGAAAATTGCATTAATCATATTTTTTTTAATTGATACTTAATTGGTATTTTAATTTTTTGACAGTAATTTGGTTTGTGTTGTAGCATGCTTGTGAATATGCCCAATTCGAATAAAATTTTAGTTTGATCCTTTTTTTAACAGAACAGAACAAAATTATTTTTAACAGAATGAATTAAGCAACTGATTTTGAGTTTATATAAGTTCAAAGTTGGTTCCAAATACGGTAATATATAAATGTTTTTTCTATTTATTTGGTTTTGTAAGGTTTTCAGTGGTTTGATTTCAGTGCTGTTCCCAAAACCAAAATAAGATAGTGCAGATGTGAATAAATGAGAATGAAATATATATTTTCAAAAAATTTTGGGGGTATAAAGTTTCTAATTTTGTACAAAATTCCAATGGGGAAACATATTTTCTTTCTAATTTTTTCAATATATTTATTTCATGAAAATTTATCATCAAAGTATAAACCTAAACATTTTGTTATTTTTGTATACTTGATAGAATTTTCATCAAACATAATTGATTTATTTGAAATAATAATTAGTCTGGGAAATATTCATTTATGAGCATTTATTGAAATTACGCCTCAACTTATGTTTATTAAGCCAAATGAGAATTTCATCTGAATATACAGCGTTCTGACAATGACACTTTGTTCATGTGTATAATAAATAATTTCATAAGAACTTCGTTTGAATAATCGATATTTGCATTCATTTTGGAAGATGATTCGAAACACCGTCAATAACTCTTTGTAAATTACTTATAAAAGTAACCGAACTGCTATAAGCTTGATAATTCCACTGCTACCTAAATCCAAATTCAAAAAAACAATAATGTTTCTAGAAGAAGCGACTTTATTGAGAAAACTTGAAGATTTAGGTATAGGGACATGTATATCACCTTGAAGCATTTTTCACCATCTTTCAATTTATCTCGTAATATACAGGGGGTTTCGTTTGAAAAAATGAACTTTTAACTACTTTTATGCATATTGGAAATAATAGTAATTTTAACACGCCCTGTATGATATGGAGTCGATTTCTTGGTGTTTAATAAATATTTCGAGTTTGTCCAAACTATCATCAAAATATCAACTTTTCATGAATTTAGAGTACTGATGTACCTAATGTCAATTAAGGGTATGTTTTCGACCATATTTAGCACAATTTATTTTTATCTCGAAAACAGATAGAGATAGGTATAGGACATTATAAACAAAAAAGTATTAAAATACCAGAGCAATTCCAAAAATATATCAATTTACGGGAAGTTCCATTTAAAAAAATATAATTGCTAGGACTTTTTTATAGAAGTGGCAACGCCGCAATGCTGAAAATATTTTAGATCCATAGAACAGGTAAGGAAATGTGAGAGGTGGAATTTTCAGAAAAATTTTTATTTGCGTTTTCCAGAAACGTCAAACCTACCATCGACCGTGAGTCACGCTGTATACAATGCATCTATATATTATCACATCAATATATTATAAAATAAAATTTTCTGTCTGTTTGTTTTAACGCGATAACCTCAATAACTGCATAACGGATTTTCGTAAGATTTCCACCAAAATGGATTGATTCAATAGAAAGATTTGTATGTATTATTTATCAATATAACAATTGATTTTTGATTGTTGAAATAGTATACTCACTAGGTACTCAACTTACTCTTCGAGCTTTGATCGAAAACGCTGCAAATACCTTTGAAATATAGGTACAACAAAACAATTCGCTATATATTGTTTTTCTTTTACAGTTCTACAAAAAATCTTTGTCTTCCTTTTTATTTTTTAGTTTATTCTATGACTGTTTGTGATGATGATTAGATATAATGTGGCAATTGGAAAGCTATTTAGAGGGATACGATATCAATCTTCCTCATATGAACACCTTAGTTACCTTGAGTATTTAGTTGCATTTTAATTGCAATTTACGCCATAAAATTCAAATGACTGTCTTAGAATCAATGCAAAATTAAAATAATTCTGCGAGAAAATAAATTCAAGTGGTCTGATGACAATTCGATGCGAGAAGATCGTTTTGAAATAAAAGGATACAACCACAAATTTCAATGAGTATCTTTATCTTCCAAGGACACTTTGCAGAAAATGGGAAAATTTTTTATGGACAAGCTGATGATATGACATTTTGACAGGAAAAAATGTAAGTGATCACCCAAAGACGATTGTGGATACTAACAATCAAAATGTCGTGAATAACTGGGGCTTGAAATCTTACAATTTCAATTTTAATTTCTCACTAATTGTTCAATTTTTAATTACCTATTGCTTGTATTTCATTTCATTGTAATTTCAGTTTTTTTGCTTGGTATAATTGTAACTTTTTTAGCTAATGTTTTTAATGTTATCGATTTCATATCATATTCGACATTGAAAGTTCGAAATAATGAAATGCACCATGACACATTGTCAACCACCTTCAAACAAACGATTTCTATGTTTTTATACCACCTATATTTATAACTGACGTTATTGCAGTTTCGTCCTACAAGGACCATGATTCATCGTCCTTGCAAAATGAATCCGCAGTAACGTTAGTTACAAATACAAGTGGTATAAACACAGAAGTTTTAATTCTCATTTTTCATGTTCTCCCACTTGGTACGAAGCCGTATCTGATCGCTATATAGTTGAATACAAAAATGAATTGAAATTACTTTTTCATGGGCCTTTTTCTTCAAGTTTGTGTTTGAAATTAACTTTTATGAATATTCTACACATATTTGTAAAGAGCTAGTTTTGAAATTGAGTGTTTTCTTCCTTTCTGTGGAAGTTTCCCACATTTTTTTATTTCAAGATCGATTAGTAGATAGTCAAAAGTTTTCTTTTCCAAAAATTAATCTCTTGAAATATACCACCTATCAATTAAAATAATTTTTTATAGTGACTGATTCTGTTTTTGTTGTTGACATACGAAAACATCCCATTTATACTATCATCTATTTTCAAAATATTTTAATCAACGACTCCCGTGAAATTTCAATTTCAGTCCTATTCAATTCATTGAATTCACTTGTGAACATACCTATTTCATCAATTTTATTCACACTGAAATTGGGCTTATCTGACTAAGTATAGATATAGATAGGTACTTGTAATTTTATCTAACGATTTCGATATTCGTACTTATATTTTCATAGTCCTTGATATCAAATCAAGTGACAAATATAAGTTGTTTAAAATAAATCAATCCGTTTATGATAACTAACTTTTATCGACTTGCCTAAGAATATTTTATATTTAGTTAGCCAAGTCGATGAGATGGAAAAGACGTATTTGGGTGGAGGTGCTAAGTTTTATGTCTAGCTAATTCTACATCTGAAAATCATCTGTTCTTTCAAAATTCCTACGAAAGAAATACCAATTGACGCATGAAAAATTACAAATGCAAGTAGGTAATGTCTCAATAATATATGAAATAGAGTGTTAAATATAATTTTCAATGAAAAATATATTTTGAGCCAAGTGTTATATAAATAAAATGACATTTTTCATTCTCGTTAGTGTTACTAATTTAATTTTTAATTTTGATTCCATTCCTATAATAACCTCTTT
Organism: Leptinotarsa texana; assembly: GCA_015342105.1. Taxonomy (NCBI): domain Eukaryota; kingdom Metazoa; phylum Arthropoda; class Insecta; order Coleoptera; family Chrysomelidae; genus Leptinotarsa; species Leptinotarsa texana. The sequence goes on along the minus strand of WOGN01001217.1, from coordinate 15,858 downwards.
AATTTATTGTACGACCTTTCTGACTAAAAAAAATAACGAAAAGGATAATGAAGCATGATACTCAGTTGCAGCCTCCAGACATATAATAAAGCTCACATACTCCAATAACAAAAGCTCAATTTACATTTTGGTAAATGAGCTTATAAACGGTTACGAACCATAAAATGTATTCAATAAAGCAGCATAATGACTTCAACTAACGGTGTTTACTGAACGAACTGTTCTCGAAATGATAACATAAATTTAATCTAACTACATCAGCCATATTAAATGAATCTTACTCAAATAAAGCAATTTATTATTAAATACGAAGCATTATATGATTGGCTGCACCCTAGCAGCGATGTAAAACCACTCGCTAAACCAATTGGCTTCGCGTTAAGCCTCTGAAAAGGACAGGCGTTAACAAGGAGGAGGGACTCGAATTGCCATTGTTCTGACACGACCAATAGAAAGAACGATGGGCGTTGAGTATCCTTTTAAACCCACTAAACGTTTTGAAGGATCAGTTCAAACAGTTGTTTAGTAGATTTCAGTAGAGTTTGTTTAAGGTGTTCTTGTGTGTGTTCAGTGTTAGTAAATCCAGCATGCCAAGGCCTTCAAGGGAATCCTATGGCGATCAGAAACCACCTTATTCCTACATATCTCTGACCGCGATGGCCATATGGAATTCTCCGGAGAAAATGCTGCCTTTATCGGAAATTTACAAGTTCATAACGGATAGATTCCCGTACTACAGGAAAAACACGCAGAGATGGCAGAATTCCCTAAGGCACAACCTCTCCTTCAATGATTGCTTCATTAAAATTCCCAGACAACCGGACAGACCGGGAAAAGGTGCGTACTGGGCTTTGCATCCCGCTGCTTTCGATATGTTCGTGAACGGAAGCCTTCTTCGGCGAAGAAAAAGATTCAAGCTGTTGAAAAGTGACAAAGAATCACTGGAGATAGAATTAGCGGCATTAACTAATATCAACAGAATATTTTTCGCTCCACCGAATACTTCAGTGGACATCAATCCGGCGGCAAATTCTTCTGTCATGGCTCCTCAGCCTACTTCCCCGATTTTGACAAAAACTCCAGAAACTGCGGTTACTTGCATAAGGCCCAAAAGGTCGTTCACGATAGAAAGTTTGATTTCTCCCGATAAACCTACGCCTGTAGCTCCCAGTGCGACGCACATCATTCCACCTGTTCATCCTTGGGTGCTGTCATCGTCTTGCTATGATTTGGCGTTCACGAATTCGGTGGCACTTATGCAGCCACCTCACGCTCATTACGATAATTATGGACTCGCATCTGCCGAAGATTTGTTCAGAGTTTCGCAGTTATAGCTTTATAATGACATCGAGTGAATCCACTGAATGTAGCTACATAATGTAACAATGTCGAATATTTTGAGAAGGAGGTGGAACCGTTTTTGATTGGGTATCAGCAACATGTTTGATATTTTAAGTACGTACTACATGTTTTCCAATATTCATTACAGCAAATCAGATCATTTTCTTCAGTATCTGTTGGAAACAATCTTTAGGTATGTCAACTATCAATAGTTATAATGAAATTACTGTTCTGTTCACAATTACCTACTTAAATTGGGATTAATTAAAAAAATAATTCTGAATCGGGAAACATATATTCTTCCATTCGAGAAAGTAAATCATCACAACAATCTTGAAGCATTTATGTCGCATTATCTGAACACAAATAACTGAACTACTGCGATTCATAATCATTGAGGAGGGAGAAACCATTTGACTGAATATCAGCAACACGGTTGACATTTCGAGTAGGCATTTCGTTTTTATTTTCAAATATTTATAAAGTAAAAACTCAATTATTCTATTCTCTTTCCGTTCCGTATCTCAAAAAATTGTTCTGTTCACAATTTGATGTTAAGTTTGTATTTGTATCAATTGCATTGTTGTAATTCAAAAAAATCAATTTTCAATCGGCAATTAAGTACGAAAATATATCACCTACAATCCAAAAAATCTTGAATTTTCCTAATATATCGCTTTTGTTAAACATATACTTATCAGATTTATTAGCGATTTTACACCTAATATATTAAGTGAGTTATTCAACTACTCTGATTCATAACTATCAGTCTTTCAATAAATTCAAGTGCTGGAAAACGAGTAATAATTTTTGAATTAGTATAATCAACACGATTGAGCTAGCTTTCAGTAAATAGGTACTTTGTGTTTTCATGTTCATTATAAACACAACCCAGATTATTGTGTTCCTTTCACATACACAACTGTAATTGAAAAAAAAATAAATAAATCATCTACAAAATAAATATTGATGTAAATATGTATATTAAATGGATTTGTTTATTAAAATATTCAACAATACAATAACAAATTCATTATTATGAATTATTTTCGAATATTATCTGATGAGTCATGAATATTTCATGAAAAATTAACTATAGATACTTTTCTAGCACAATGAATCAAACTTAAATACTTTTCTGCATCGATAGTTATTAGTTAGATTGAAATATATAGACACGACAAAAAATGTATCCTATTGGATTCTGACACGGAACCTGTAAGAAAGTTTTCCTTTCGAAAAATTGGCCAAATTGAGAAAAAACTTTCTGACTTAGATTATTCAATATTTTTATAAAAAATGTTTCCTAGTGAGCTTATTGAACTTCAGTGATATCGTTTTTGTAACTCATGACCAATAGGTAGGTATTTAGTGGTATAAAGTTCCATTGAGTTACAGGAAATATATTCATTCCTATCAATAATACATGATCGAAATCAACTGTTAGGTGGATAATAACCAAACATTGTATTGAAACTCTTTGTTTCACAAAGAATTTGAAGATTTCGATAGTTTCATTTCCTTTCCTGGAATATTTAATTTCTCAATTTCGTTTCTCTGTCAAGTTGAATTTAATTCTGAAATAGTTTCTATTGAATACTGCAGAATTTAACAAATCAATTTTGGGAGGCACCTATAGTAACACCGTTCCCATTCCTTTATTTGGCAGTTCAGGTGAGAACAATGCATTTTCCGAATTACTAGCCCGAAAATTTATGTTGATCAGGAAATACAATCCCTTTCAAAAATGAAAAATTAGTTAACAAACGACAGCTGGTTTGTGCTATTCATCGTAAGTGTATGGTACACATTTTTTTTTATTTCAAATTTGCAACCAGAGCAGTCTAACTTCTATTGTATTTATCAAATGTAACTAAAATTGGGAAAACTGATTTCGAAAAGATTGCTTCAATTGCAGAAAAATAATTGTAGTTTCATTATTGGTTAAAAATTCACCTTTTTCCTTGAATGACAATGAATACTTCGAAATAAGTATATGAAAAATTACGATGACTCATAATTCAGCCTACTCGAAACAGAAATGATTGTGACTTCATTCCTGTAAATTGAAAACAATAACTAATTTCCTTGTTTAGCCTCTAAAGGGATGCATTACAAGGGTTTGTTTAAGTGGAAGATTCATAAGAAATCTGACATTCATTCATATATCTTGAGGAATAATAGTGGTATGACGAATGGTTTGACTCTGGAAAGTTTGGAATTGGATGTATCCCATTTTTGTTGCCAGTGTTATGTGAGGTTCTTTTTCAGAGCTGATTTCATGTATTGGTAAATACTTTTGGTTATTTGGTGAGTAGATCCATGAATGTTTGCTGCTTTCTCATTGCCTTCTCTTCCGATGCGATAAGGGCCCCAGAGGAACTGAACATTTGAGTTTTTTTCTGAGAAATTTCTAATACGGGCTTTATTTCAAATAGGCTTGGGTGAGTTGAGTATAAACGTGAGAGTGACTGAATAGCGCTTAAAGAATCTGTCGAATCTGCGCTTTTTCCATGTAAAACAGTTTTCTTTGATTGATTTGCTAATTTGGTTGAAGACATATTTACTTTGCTGTAACGGTAATAGATTCATTTTGAGAGTATACAGGGCTTTCCAAATTGAGTCGGCACCATTGTCAACTCCGTTATTATTATTGCTACGAATTTGGTTGAATAGGCAGACTAGTAGCATTTTCGATGGCCTTCTCGGTGCCCAAAAACAAAAAATTTGAGGGTCGCGTTTCCAAAATGTTTCAAAAAATAAAATGATATTTTTTAAAATGGGATACCTAATATTTTATCATGCATTTGGATTCGTAAAACATTCTCAACAACAACTCACCTTTCTTCTCAAAGTTAAAAATGAGCGACTTATGTGGAAATATTTATTGAAGAGCTATAAAATATCGAGTGAATATTTAAAGACACCGCGTTTTTGTAGAACACATATTTGGGCTCTTCTCTGGACACTACGTGTTACTTTCACAAACAATTTAGCCATCAATTCTATTAATTATAGTTTCAATATAATTTTTCAGTTCATCTACATCAACTGAACAGTATGTTTTATCTTTTACATCTCATTTTTCAGAAATTCCCAAAAATAAAAATCTAAAGGTATCATGTCTGGTGAACGAGAAGGCCACTCAACAAGACTATTTGTAGCAATCCACCTGTTTTCGGAAAAGTCCCACAACATTCTTTTCAGGCCACTGAAATTATTTGCTGGTACACCATCCTATTAAAAATAGATCATCTGACGAGCTTTCAGATGCAGATCATCGAAACACTCTTGTTAATAAATTAATGTAACGGAGTCCGTTCAAGGAACCATGGTAGAAAAATGGGCCGATAATTCTGTCTCTTAATAGACCACACCAAACATTATTACTAAATCGTTTTTGCAAATTATGGGGATGGACCAGAAATCGATTATGTCTACTCCAATAACGAGAATTCCACAATTTGAAAAGTTAGCCTTATCGTTCCATATAATATTTATATGGATCTTGTCTGAATTTATTCATAAATCACCGACAAAACCCCAATCGTCTTTCGGGGTCACTATGTTTTAGTGTTTGCACTGGTCGTCACTTATAAGGAGGAATCTTATGTTTCTTCAGAATTCGTTGAATAACAGACGGTGGAATAGGTATTTCTCTAGATAAATTTTTGATGGAATCATTTGGATTTACCTTAAAGTAGGCTAAAACGTAAATTTCTGTATCTTCAGATATTACAAAACGTTTTTCAGTTCTCCTCTCCTCAAAAACTTTTTTATTGTTCCTGAATCCACCATGAAGTACAGCAAAAAAACGCCGCGCTGTTTAAGTAATTCACGATCGGAGAACGAATTGCTGTAGTGTAGGAATCTAACAAATCACATTTTAGTTGATGGGAGAAGGGCATTTCGAAAAACATTCAAACAGTAGTTGACAGTTACGATAATTTATGACATTGTCATGAATGTTTGACAAATAGTATTTCAAAAAAGGTTCAAGGCAACTTGATTACTCGTAATAATTCTGTTTTATCGAATGAAACAAATTTTTTACAACCGCATTGATATGACGCTCCAGTATTTTCTGTTCTGTACAAGAACAGCTTCAATGTCATCATCATAGCAGATATATTCTGATTCACAAAATAAATATGGCTACTGGAATGACTTTAAATAAATACAAAATAGCTCAGTGGTATAGGAATGTAGGATTTCACGGCTGGCGTAAATATTTTGGTTGGTTTCCGGGTTTTGCCATGGTCTTCTTTGGTTATAATCCCCAAACGTTTCGATTGCAACTGCGATAGTCATCTTCAGTGTATTCTTCTTATAGTGTCAGTTTGCACTATAGTCATAGCGATAAGAAAACCAGAGTAAGCACTGGCAGTCAGTGCACATGATGCGCTTTAAATTGGTGTATGAATGCATCCGTCTCTAATTTCGTTCGTTTCGTCTAATCCTCTTCGCTGAATGTATCTAAATTATGATTACAGTATAACATGAAAGCTTACCCGTATTATTTAACATATATTGAATAAACTAGTTTTAACAAAGTCAAAAATATAAGTGAAATGATAGATTTGACAACTATGATGCTAGCCCTCTTCGTCCAGAATTAACTGATCATATCATCAAATATTACACATTATTTTTCTATGCATTTGTGAGTTTCATTTTCTTTTGATTATTCATTATATGGAAATGACAGATATCATTGTTAATTTCAAAAGTTGAGATGCATAAAACTTTATAGTTCGAAATATTTGTTCAGAATTTCTGGAAAGCTACGCAAAATTGCGCCATAATATACATTGGTGTCGCCGGTACCGGCGGCATTTTATTTACCGCCCAAATTGTATAAGGAATTTTGTTTGTGATTTCATATTCCACGCGGAAGATTACTTTATAATTCTACCACGAAAAGAAATGTGGAATTTTTCATTGTAATTTTTTCATATTGATTGTATCGTTGCGATGAAATAAAACTGGATAGGCTAAATTTGCGATATTACTCTCCATCATAGTGAAATTACACTCCACCATTATTTTACAATGGAATTTTTCACTTCACCATAATTTTACAGTGGAATTTTACACTACGATTTTTCATTCAAAGGTTCAGATATTCCGTTGTAAGTAGGTAGGTATTCTAAATAATTTTGAAGGAAATGATACCTGAAACGGATATTGATACTTGGATTTAATCGAGTACCCTATACATTTCTGAGTTTATTTATATCTTTTGCAACTTTGATAACCACCTTGAAATGAAACTGTGATTTTTATTTATTCTATTTCCAATGGAAATGTGTAAGAAATAATACTGAAAACTCAACATGGACTCTTCAAATCAACATTTTTTTCTGAAAATCTCATCCTTTAATTTCTTCTCAAACAAGCGTGTTAGGAATCACACGTTAAAAGGTAAGACCTCGTTAGTCCTTAGCTCGCACAAGTTTCTCAACTTCTGAGAGTTGTCGTTCGTAGGAGGGCGATAGCTGATTAACGGAAAAACAGATTTTA
>WOGN01001216.1:19283-31777 GCA_015342105.1 Leptinotarsa texana | reverse complement strand
GCTTGATCAAACCGCTTGATCGTTTAGGGAGTGCTTTAAAAGCCCAAGTGAGGGCGATGACATCTCAATTTAGAATAGGTTAGGTTAGGTCCAAAGTGAGTTGGTCTATTCGACCCTCAACCGCAACCCGCAAGGGTTTATTGTGACTCACACCTATTCACACTCGACCAAATAAACCCAGCTTCTTAACGAAGCCGATCAGTTTGAATTGTGAGTGATGATAAGATGATGAGAGTATGGCACTGCCGAACCCCAAAAACCTGATTCGGTCCCTAGCGGGGCAGATACAAAGTATATGCTATTCTGTTTCACCGTTAATGAGGTAGTCAGATAGTCAAGGTGCAAGATTCCCACCTTAATACCCTCGACAACCTCCCCATATGAGGGTTTTTGCACGCCAGCTACACCTGACGATGCCTTAGATTCAACCGTGGAGGACTTTTTCGCCTCAGGTTTTAGTGAATCATCACTTGAGTGCAAACGTTTGCTAACCTGCTCACGAGGGTTTGTTCCTCAACCTGAGACAGATTCTGCGTACGTCGCTCAAGAATTTGGTGAAAGGCGGTTTTATAAGTTACCCCGCTTTCGAGGAGACGACTCCTGGCTGTAACACCAAACCTTTTTTCAGGTTTACTCATTGGATCAGGAGTTGGAGAGTTGAGAAGTTCTCGCTCCTGATATAAATTTACAAGGAGTCAGTTGGAGTCGTAAGCTCGACATTCATCTCCTCTGTAGACTCAAAGTCAGAAAAAATTTTCAAGTGAACTTAAAACTCATGAGATTCCCACGAGGTTCCGTAGAGACAACTGATAGGCTCAGTGATATTCATCCTCTCGGCACGGATACACACAACTTATAGTCTAAGAGCCAGTGAGGGGCTACCTGCATATATTTGACCAGACTCAAGTTTTTGGACATTGAGGCCCCTATGCCTACCGTACATGAGATGGGACCTCACTAAGCCCAAAGTGGCGGACGCGGTGTGTGAACAGGTATCGATTTTTTAGGACTTCTAAATACATTTGACAACATTTGTGGTTTTCATTTGACAACATTTGTGGTTTTGATATTTTGAAATATATTATAATTAGTACTATGTTGCTGTTTCGCTGTTTTGACAGAATTAGAATCAACAAATTTAGGCGTGCGCAGCGTTATAGAATAGTGCATTCAAAATATCATTTTACAGCGCCATCTAGTGGCGACGTACAGAAAAATAGGTAGCTTAAAAACCTTCTCTATGAAAAATTATTTATAATACATGTCAAATTTCATCACGATCGGTTGAGCGATGTAGAAGTTTATCACTTATCGACCAACCAAGATACATCCATTTCCATACAAGAGAATAGTACTATGTTGGTGTATTGCTGCTGTTTCAATGTTTTGTCAAAATCAGGATCAACGAACTTAGGTTGCGCACCGTTATAGAACAGTACTTTCACAAAATTGTTCTACAGCGTCATCTAGTAGCGACTTACAGAAAAATTGATAGCCTAAAAACCTTCTCTATAAAAAATTACTTATACATGTCAAGTTTCATCACAATCGGTTGAGCGATGTAGAAGTTTATCACTTATCAACCAACCAAAAAAATCCAGTTTTATATGAGAGAATGGTACTATGTTGCTGTATCGCTGCTCTTCAAATGTTTTGATAGAATCAGAATCAACGAACTCAGGCGTGCGCAGCGTTATATAACAGTGATTTCAAAAATTGTTCTACAGCGCCATCTAGTGGCAAAATACAGAAAAATTGATAGCCTAAAAACCTTCTTTATGAAAAAATACTTATGCATGTCAAATTTCATCACGATCGGTTGAGCGATGTAGAAGTTTATCACTCATCAACCAACCAAGAAACATCCATTTCCATACAAGAGAATAGTACTATGTTGCTGTATCGCTGCTGTTCCAATGTTTTGACAGAAACAGAATCAACGAACTTAGGCGTGCGCAGCGTTATAGAACAGTGCTTTCAAAAAATTTCTGCAGCGCCATCTAGTGGCGAGTTACAGAAAAATTGATAGCCTTATAACCTTCTCTGTGAAAAATGACGTATACATGTCAAGTTTCATCACGATCGGTTGAGAGTTGTAGAAGTTTATCACATACCAACCAACCAACCAACAAACATCCATTTTTATATATTAGAAGATAAATAGTTTATTAAGAGATTCTTATTGCTGATTTTTTTTTGTAAAGAGGAGCCTTGTGGCATTATAACGTTTCTAGTTAATTAATTATTTCATAATGGAGACTGAAAAAATATACATTACATTGCTTAAGACTGTTAGAAGATTGTGATTTGAGACTGATTTTGACTGATTTGAAAGAGCCGATTTCCCTTTTTTTTAAGTTGCCCTATTACTAATTTCTGTGATTGAATCTCATTTTATTTTTATTGGATAACCATGACTATTAAACTAAATATTTACAAAACGCAATTTTATTCAATAACCATCACCTGACGTTCACTTTTTTTTATGTTTTTAAAAACTGATTCTCTCATACACACTCTCCCCTACTTTCTTATTCTGGCGAGCATATTCAGCTTTTTCTCTGACTCGACATGAACTTTTTTTTTGGTCTGAATGGAGTAGTCTATTTGCCAGTATCATACCTGTTATATGTACTCGTATATCAAGTAGTTTTTCTGATGTTTCATTGCAAATTTCATGAGACTGGATTGGTTTCAAGGTCCTTATTTCATTCTAACTATAAGAAACACTATAGGACAATCTATTTCATACGTAGAGATAATTATCTTGCAGCCAACTGTAAATCTGATTCGAACAAAGTTTCAGATCTGTCTTATAGAGAGAAATCAAACAAAAGTGTGTTCGAAACAATCAATTTTAATTGATATCTGAAGACAACAGAAATACGACTTCAAACTTCAAAAAGATTCACTACGTAGAACAAAAACAACTCTATTTCTTTCTTCATCACGCGTGCCGCATCGATGTGTGGGGCTGCTTGTATTTATTTTGGCTTGAGATAGTTTTCATTTTGCGATAACTCCTAAAATATTGATTCAAATTGTATGTTGTGAACTAACCTATCAATATTACAAACGCCTGAATTGCTTTTCATTTGCCACATTATATGTAACCATTATTTTAAACATTGGAATCGAAATAGTATAAGATATCCTCAATAGGTAGGCATATGCCATAGCGGAATTTTTGCAGACCTATGAAAGAAAACAATGATATATTTCGAGAAGAATAGGCAGGTTTTCGATGAAACACGGGATTCACAATTGCCAAAACTTCTCAATATTAACATCATACGTACGTACGTACCAGTCCAATTGATGACTGCCACGTAGAAACTCTACACCATGGCAAATATATTGGTGAACTTGTGTAATTATTATCATAGATGGGGTTACTTGCATCAAGAAAAGGGTCAAAGGGTCAGTGTTTTCATAATTTATAATATATAGTGAAAAAACCGATGCATTGCCACAATAGTACTCATTGCTGCTGAAGAAATGGAATTGACCGCGGTGATAGTGCGCCCGACTTACGATCGGAAGGCCGTGGGTTCGATTCCCGCCTCGACCAGATATTTTTCTCGAGAGAATTAATTCTGCAACCGTGTTAGGTTAGGTTAAAAGGTAAGACCTTGTTAGTCCTTAGATCGCACAAGTTTCTCAACTTCTGAGACTTGTCGTTCGTATGGGGGTGACAGCTGATTAACGGAAAAACATATTTCAAACAGATTTTTTAAACAGATATATAAGTGTTAGCGAAGACGTAGATTGTTTTTTATTGACCAATGTCCTGTACTAGCACCCTATACCCCAGATAGTTGTCTTCTGTTTCCTTAGGGCTTGGGATTGGCTTTCCGGAAGATGAATCTCATCTCAGCAGTCAGCACCATCGACCAAGGCAGAGTTTATGGGTACCCATAAACATACTCAACAAAAATGTAGTAGTTTATATAAATTTAAATAGCGAAACCAAGTTGAAAATGCACTTACCTGAACTACGGAATCTCTGCTGCATATACAACTGGCAAAGCGAAAGCGTTGAGGGATTGTATACTGCATGACGTAAGCGGTGAGCAGTAGCGATTAGCGATAGTGAAAATTTAAGAAAAGCATATGAACAGGCAATCTTGAAAATCGTCAATTTCAAAATTGAAAAAAGTAAATCTGTCAGTAAAATTCTACCACTCAATTCAAGTCGTAGGATAGAAATGTTTTTCAAAGGAGCAACCTTCGATTAATTTTCAAACCTCTACTGACCACTCGGGATGCATTGAGTTGAACCTCAAAACGATGTGCAGCCACAGTCCTTCGCGTATTTCTGATATGTACCGCTCTTAGGAATCAAATATGTCAAGTCACTTGAACACTTTCCGTGAAAGTAATTATGGAAGAGAGACAACTCTACAATATTTCTTCGGTCTTCCAGACTATCAAGGTTGCAAGTGATCTTCGCGTCTCCAATCAGGTATTGTATAACTTTCTAGATTTCCAAGCACCATGACTACAAAGTTTCTCAATTTTTCTGTCTATAAATTCATATATTTTTAATCACTCTGTATCATTCCTATAATTCTTGAATACCCTGTATAATCAACTAGCATGATCACTTGGTGATCGAAACACGTGTCGAGGTGTAAAAATAACGATTTGGTGTTGGGAAAAAACTCCAGTAATATTCACTACTACACCAAAGGTTCCGAACAGTACATCATAAGTTAGAATTTGATAATAAATATGTTTCTAGAAAACATTTCTTTTTCTAAGCCACCCCTGTAATAAAAAAATAAATATTTACAGAAACAATCTTAGTCTTATCAAGAAATCCTAAATCGCATATCTATCAACCTCATCAGTTAATTCTAGTGCAATGAAATTGAATAGAATCAACACTTGTGAACTCTTAACTTTTGCAAATTTTTCTCATAATATGTGGTTTATTTGTAATATAAAGGATATTTTACAAAATTTAAAGTCAACATTTTGATGTTCTGTGTTTATTTTCACTATACTTACGTATACTTTTTCAAATTACTATCACAGATAATCATTTAGTCTATCAGACCTCTAAGCAGGAGTTAATAGAAACCCTACTTGAAAATGAATTACATAATGTTTCTCTTTGATTTTTCACTACAACTATAATCTTGCCAATGGGAGATCTTGCAATTCAATTGGTTCGATACTTCAAAAACTGTTAAGTTTTGAAACTTTAATTTTTAAAATGAATTAAAAAAAATTAACCAATTTTTTTCAGAATTACCGAACGGTTTATAAACGTGAGAGATTGTAATGAATTATATGCATATAAATGGATTGAAAGATGATATGATGTACTTCTTTTCTCCTCTTGAATTTTTACAAGTTATTGAAGTTACACCTGAATTTGTGAAAAATATGCCTTATTTGCAATTTTAAACACTGAGCCACGATATGCAAATTTCGGCAGATTTTCTCTTCTGTTCCTATTTTAATTATTCTCAGTCAATAATTCTCATCAGATGGAAAATAATGTTCTCGAAGCAGTCGTAAACAAACTTCCTACAGTTGCGAAATACTATGTACTATATTGTTCTTGAGCGACTGTTGGATTTCTTCTAAGGTTTTACCCTTAGTATTGGGTATTAGATAAAATGACAGGACCGTTGAAATAATACTGGAACAACCAAAAAATAGAAATGGTGCATAGAGTCCTACTGAAAAATAAAGAATATGAAAACTATAATTTGCGAGACAAGACAAGACTCCAAAATCTATGGCCATCACTGTCATGGCTTTTGACTTTACACTTGCACAAAATAACTCTGATAGCATTAATGTTGGAATAACGGCCATTCCAAAGGACGTGAATATTTGGTATAAAATCAATCCTCCTAATGGTACCCACTTTAAAAAATCCATGTTAATTTTTGGGCAATATTCTTCGACGTAGAAGTAAATCGATAATAAAATGAGTATTATAGAACAAGGAAATATTGATAAAATATAAGCTACTTTTCTTTCTAATCTGTCTACAACAAATACTACTACAAATATGTTCAACATAAAACTCAAACCCGAATATGTCATTGATGATAGTTCAGGGCTGATGTTTCCACCAGATTTTTCAAAAATGAACTGAATGTATACAATGAATATTGTTAGTCCTCCAAATACTTGGGATGTTCTTAAGAATAATGCTGCAAGAAGTGCTGTTCTGTTGCTGTTTATTTTGACAAGATCTTCCCATTTCGCAGATTCTGACATTTGCCTGTTTACATCATTTTCAAGCAATTGAAAATCTTCTTCGACGTTCTGTTTGCGTCTGAGAAATCTCAAAGAATCTTTTGCATCTTCGGTTCTATCATTTATAATATAATAGTAGGGTGATTCTGGCATAAAAGAGAACAAAGCACAGAATAACATTGGGATAGGTATGCAAATGTAAGACGTTTCTTTCACATTAAAGTAGCTACCAAGTATTGTGATTGCAAATTCTCCAAAGTATAATGATGATGAAAAGAGATTTCCCCAAGTTCCTCGAATTTTAGGACACGATATTTCTCCAATATACATTGGAATCGTAACAAATGTTATTCCAGCTGCAACTCCTGAAAAACACTTCGAAATATAGAACGTCATTATGTCTGTAGCAACTGCTGCTAAAATCCAACTCAAAGTATGTGGCAGTGCCACTAACATCAACATTTTTTTTCTTCCAATGATGTCGCATAACTTCGAAGAAAAAGGACAACATAAAATCATGGCTAAGGGTTGCACAATGGTGAGAAATGAGGCCTCTTCTTCCGATATGTCGTAGTGTTCTTTATCTTTTGTTATTTTTGGCACGAATGGAGACGTCCAAGCGAACTGAAGACCATTCGTCAACGGTGCAAGACATGCTGAAAATACAGAAACATATATCATTTCGAATCTGATAGCCCAAGATTAGGTCTAGATCGTATTGTTATACATTACTGAAGAATATTGCAAAATTTCAAATAATGTGTGAGTTACACAAAACAAAAAATCAGCTAATATCTGGGCAGTGGTTACTGTTATCATCAGGAAGCTACGAAAATGAGTTTTGGAATAGACTGAATTAATTGCCTTATTACTTACAAATTTTAATAATAATGGTCGCTAGTTGTTACATAAACAAAAAAGGCAAAATGCTTTGAAAATTATATGAAAATCAATAATGACAATCGCTGACTACCATACAGTAGCCATGGTCATTTTTTGGTGGATTTTCGCCTTCGGGAAGTGCCTAGGTGGCTCATCGGTGTCCAACCAGTTTCCTGAACGTTTCCTGTTGTCATAGAGGATTCACTTTTCAACACACGTGACGATCCGATCGTTTTGGTTGCGCAGAAGCGAAGAGGAACTAACCTCAATACGTAATAATTTCTGTCAATCGCTCAAATCGTGGGGCAACCACTTTTCGAGTATTTTGACCTTTCCAATACATTTTAAACCATCAGTAATTCATCCTGGATTGCTGTAGGTCGACCACTTCGGGCCTCATTTTCGAAGCTAAAATCTCCCGAAAATTTCATGAATCAACGTTGAACAGTGCGTTCATTAACACTATCATTGTGAAATGCCTGGTTATATTTTTCAGCTGTTATGGCAGCGCTTTGGTTCAATATGAATTCATAGGGAAAAATTTGTTAAAAGTTGCTTAATGACATCACATAGTAATAAGAGAAAGAGAGACAAAAGATTCAGTGCTTGGATAGTAGTCTGTTGGCGAGAGGTCTAGGGAGTATGGTGGGTGAGACAGAACTCAATTCATTCAATTTTCAGATAGTGTTTTGTGAAACGTGCGGACGGGCATTGTCGTGAAGCAGGATTGTACTTCTTCTGTTGACCCGTGCCGGCTGTTGCCGAAGCAATAATCAGTACATTTCAGCGATTTCCTGACAATTGGACACTGATATGATGGTTTGGCCTGGATGCAGGAAATTATAGTAAATCACACCGGCAAGTGCAACATTCTCTATCGATCAGTATATACCACGACACAGTACAATAAGTATTTATTGAGATATGAAACTACAAAAACTCATGACACTTAAAGCAACCTCGTATAAGGTAATTTCTGTAACAATTTTAAAGTAGATACCAGATTTGCGATTTTCCCTGAAATGTTTTGCTAATACATCACTACGACAAAAACGTTGTTTCAGAATACTCTTAATTTTATCGGTTAAACTACCTTATAGTTCTTGCACATCTCTTTTTGCATCACCTATTAAGCAATTTTTCAGTCTGCACATATGTTTCTCTTGCGAAAGATTCAGTATTTTTGTTGTGGATTCATATTGTTTATAAAAAAAGGCCAATCCTTCACTTCACCACGGAATGCAGGGAGTTATTTGTCTTCGCAATGACCCTCCAAAAACATATCTGTTTGTACCGAATTTTCTTTTTTCATTATAATTTCTGGAACATCAACATTATTCACATGGTATTTTTCACTTTTAGAGCTACTTTTATTTGATTTCAGACAATGATGAACTTTATAATGAGACGACTATTGTTCATTGTTTATATCTTTCAATACGTTATTCTCACTTCTTTCTGAAAACCCTTCATCTAGTTTTGTTTTTTTAAAAGTAATCTATTTTGGACGATGATTTCTGCTTGTTCAAGAATTTTAGGTTGTGTTTAGTCAAGTTTTATTCGAGCTTCTATCTTTAGACTTACTGCAGTGCTAACCGTTGATGATTTTCCAGATCGTGAAGGAATATATTGATCGAGGCTTTTTCTTCATTATCAGTAAAGCTCTTCCTGGATGAAACCTCATCGAGTTTCCATAGGTTCTGATATAGTGTGTTCACACTCAACATGTTTGTTACACTAAACGATATTTTTTAAATCACGCCGATTTATATTACTTCTCTTTACTATCTAGATACTTTTTTAACAATCTGTGAAAACAATCATTGTCTTCTAAACTTCACAATTCAAGAAACCAACACAAGTGGCTGATAATTGAGTATATAATCGAGTATTACATCTTCATCGACACTAGGATTCAGACCATATGAAAAATAGACCGTCTACGTTGATTCTCTTAAAAATTTGATTTAATTTGTATTTTATTGTAACATTCCACTTTTTCACCGTATATTACACAAAATTATTCAAAATAATATCCTTTGTGAACATAATAACTACTTCAAATATATGAAAACTTACAAAATAATTCATTAAAAGTCATAGGATATAATTTCTGTATGCCACTGTATGTATCGATGAACCTTTATAGATTGAATATTATACGAATTGTTTCTGACTTCATTTTGCCATTATTGCCTTCTTTTGGATTTATTGTTTTTTCAAGAAATCGTCTCACCTTCAATAATAATTCACTACCCTGTAATATATAAATATTTCTTTAGTCTATTTATAATTTTATCATTTGGTTTTCGAAAATTTGGAAAATTTTACGGAACGCTATTTTCTATTAATGTGGGATCCTACGACGCGTCAAATGAATTTCAAATACCGAGGCAACTTTGGAGAAAGAAAAAAGGTGTTTATTATCAACTTTATTCCAGACTGTAATGAAGAAAACGGAATATGCTTCGTATCAAGATGTATATGTACTGATACAAAAAAAGATTGAATAATATAAAGATGGAGAAGTCGAAAGCCAAAACCTTTCTTCAGAAATTGCTTTCTATGCATTGCTACAACTTGCAATAGGTATTGCTTCTGTTCCTTATTGTAAGTTAAACTCGGATTGTATGATTCCATCAATAATCAGTGATATCTGATTCAATTCCACAATGAATGGTTGGTGTATAAACTGAAGAGGAAAAAGTATTTTTGAAGTAGAATTTCTTCAAACGAGCTTGACTTGAGTAAACTGATGAATGTGTGACGAGAGCGTTACGAAGTGTGATCGGGCGAGGCGCACGGAAGTTGAGAGGGGAGGTATAGGGGAAGGTGGGGGAATTGGGAACACTTAACTTTAATGGCAAAAAAGTAACTTTTTTTTATTTAAAAAATATTCAACTTTTATCAAAACATAAACATTACTTATCTATCTGTTTATAACTGACAAAAAATCTCTTAATAATCAATTTTTTATTAGACATATTAATGAAAACAAAAAACCTTGCCGTTCCTTTTTGCCCGAAACCCCATGGGGTAATTGAGATCAGCGCGCGGGGCAAATGAGACCGGTATGGGGTAAATATAAGTGGCGCAGAAAACAGTTACAATTAAATTATAATTACACTCCGCGACACAAATCACACACGTAACCTTTGCTGGTCTCGCCCGTAGTGCATTGTTCGTGTGCCCAAAGCTTACAAATGGAGCACATTATCCAGTCTTCTGCCGGTGGGGACTCATATTTCTCATTGCACATTATGCAAAGAAACTCCTCACTGTTTTCATTTCCTCCTAAAGTTTTCTTTAAATTTTTAACTCCTTTACCTTTACCTTTGCCTAAGAAGTTCTTCTGTACTTGCTTTTTTTCTTTCTCGTACTTTCTCATATTTTGTCTTGTTAGTTTTTCTTCTAATTGAGTCTTGATTGGTGTGCTGGATAAAATCTGAGCATGTTTCTTATTCTGTCGCCTAGAAGTTGTGCGTGTTTGAAGTATAACGGGCACGTTAGTAACTTCAGTGAGTGGTACAGGAGTGGATGGAACAGGAGGAGTGCAGACAGTGGTAACACTCATATCGTTGTCATTTTTAGGAATTGAAGTGATGGTGGCATCATGTGAATGTGATATTTGCATTGGTGGTGTCTGGTTCAGTCTGGCTGTATCAATGGGCCCAGCAAAATTTTGCGCAGGTGTTGTTTCCGAATCACCGCTTGCTTGAGTCTGACTGGTGTCGGCTTGGTCATACAGTGAGCATTCAAAGCTGTCCTTAAATTTGTCAGGGTCGATAGGATAAATTCCAGCAGCTCTGAAACCACTGATAGCCTTGTTTATGTTAGCTGTTTTGTTGAAGGCCTTGGTGAAAAGTTCCCCAACCTCGTACTGGCCTATTCTTTTCCCAGGATTGTTGGCCATGTAGAGCTCACATTCTTTATTGTAAGCCATTTTCAGTGAACTGAAGATTGTAAGATCCAATGGCTGCATTTTGTGAGATACGTGGGGTGGCAAAGAAAGAACGTGCAAACCGTGTTCTCGGTAAAGTTCGTATGCTCCTAAACTGATATGACTTTCATGATTGTCGAGAATTAATAGCACTGGGTCTTCTTTGGTAGGTTTGGCAAAAGAAATAAAGTGCCGCAAGTAGTCGATAAATATTGACTCATTGATCCAGCCAGAATCAGAAACCGTTGCGACCATGTCCCTATTACAGCCTTTAATTAGCAGTTCG
Organism: Leptinotarsa texana; assembly: GCA_015342105.1. Taxonomy (NCBI): domain Eukaryota; kingdom Metazoa; phylum Arthropoda; class Insecta; order Coleoptera; family Chrysomelidae; genus Leptinotarsa; species Leptinotarsa texana. The sequence goes on along the minus strand of WOGN01001216.1, from coordinate 20,447 downwards.
TTCATTCTTTTTCTTTTAAATATAAACATGGGGGGGATATATATGCCACTAGCGCTAACAGCACACACTACTGTTGTGGTGACACCACGTTCTCCGCTTGTTGCTTTTCCTATTTGTTTTACACCTTTTGGGGCCAAAATCTTGTAGTTTTTTTGAACAGTGCTTATTCCGATCTCGTCAACATTAAAAATGCGATGACCAGGTATATTGTGCTTGGCTTGGATAATTTTTAGTTGGTCAAAAAACAGGTTGACTTCAGTAGCGTTAAAAGCTGTTATTCTGTTAATAGAGGTAGCTTCTGGCATACGTAAGCTGATGGATGGATGTCTGGCCATGAATCCATAATNGTAGTTTTTTTGAACAGTGCTTATTCCGATCTCGTCAACATTAAAAATGCGATGACCAGGTATATTGTGCTTAGCTTGGATCATTTTTAGTTGGTCGAAAAACAGGTTAACGTCAGTAGCGTTAAAAGCTGTTATTCTGTTAATAGAGGTAGTTTCTGGCATACGTAAGCTGATGGCTGGATGTCTAGCCATGAATCCATAATACCAATCTTTGCCTGCTAGCTGCGTGTTTTTGTTAAAATTATGTCTCAACTTATTGGCCTCGGCTAATCAAAAAGCAATTCGGCGCAAGGAACTCGGTGTTATGCCATAAAAAGACTTGCAGCATTCAACAATGTATATTTCGTGTTGTTGTTCTTGCTCATAATTAAACACTGCGTGCCGACCTTTTTTTGGTGTTTTGACTTCGGTTTCTTTTAGTTGTTTAAACAACCTTGTTCTGGGTACTGAGAATTGAGTAGCTGCTTTTCCCAATGTGAGTCTTTGATTTTTAACTTCTTCAACTGCAAGGCGAAAATCTTCGATTGCGTACCTTGTCTCGGTCTTCCGATTGTATTTTCGTGGCATCTAAAAAAATATTGCATTAAAATAAAAATATAAAAACAATTAGCAGCACTATATTAATTGAGAATGTGGGGGGTAATTGGGAATATTCTCAATTACCCGCTAATCACCGTTCCTAACTAACCGCAGTCGACAATTTGAATTAAAATGGTCGCCACCTTCGATAGCATTTTTAGTGAATTTTATGAAACGAGGAGTTTGAAAACAGATTATCTATACAATAAACTTACGGAATATAGTGTTATTGTACTCA
>WOGN01001216.1:0-19273 GCA_015342105.1 Leptinotarsa texana | reverse complement strand
GAGCAGGAAGCGTACCGTGAATAGGCGCGGGACGAAGTAAGAGAAGGGGAAGTGTAACTTGTTAACGTGTTCCCAATTACCCGCCGTTCTCAATTCCTCCACCTTCCCTATATTTAGATTAATTTTTATCTTGAAGATGATCACCTGGTGATCGAATTACGTGTCGAGGTGTTGAAATAACGATTTATTGTTGGGATAAAACTTCAATAATATTCATTACTACACCTAAGGTTCCAAACAGTGCATTACAAGTATCACGAAACATGTTTCAAGATATTCTCTTTTGGTCACACGGAAATAAGTAACAGAAGCGTACGCCTGGGCACTGTCATCCCAGAAGACATGAAGTTGTATCACTTGTGCTCGAATACATTCAAAACTTAATACCTTGGAACGGTTATATTAGTTATTTTTCAAGAGCAGAATTCTTGTCATGATTGTAGTGGTGCCCAAAAACCCAAATGAATTAAATATACTTATCACTGTTCTTAAAACATTTCTTTCTGTAATAGGTGCTTTGGTCAAGTTCAGAAGATCATCTTCATTCCATTTTACTGAAAAACCAAATTTGTCTTCATCGGGATTCCGTATTAAACCTAGAATCTTTTGAATGGGTATTGATAATTCATTTTCGAAATCAATGTTTTATTGAATTATAGTTCGATATTTATCTGCAATGGTTTTCAAGAGTTCTCTTGAATTACTCGACCAATTTCATATGATGAAACCTGCTCTTCCATGTACTTCATTTACACCAGATGTGATCATCTTAGCCTTTTCTACAGTATCGAAACTGTCTAAATGATCGTAAACATAATGGCAAACTGTGATAGCTTTTACAGCTTCTGGAAAATTTTCTGTGAAATCTGGTACATTTCTTCTCGTCACCAATTGGGCAGAACCATCTCATTTTCTTCACAAAAAACGCTGTGCATTCCATTTGTAACGAATCTGAAGCCGCAACCGGCATGCAACTGACAACCGCCGATTAAACTCTAGTTGGGTACCGAAATCACTATAGAATTCTAGAATGATCGTTACCGATATAAAAGGCCGGCTACTCGTCCAGAGAGGGCAGTTGAATTTGGTAAGTGAATCGAGCGGTTAAACAAGGAATTGAAATGGTGGAAATAAATTAAGCTTTAGTTGCGTTGAATGTAAATTAGTTAGTGATAGTGAAATATTGTTAAAAATAAATTTGTTTAAGACAGTTAATTTGTTAATTTGTTACAATTTTTTGATCAAAAGTGTTTTCGGACTCGATTAAAATAAGTGGACACATACAGTTTTGTGGAAAATAGACAATAAGAGACAAAATGTGTTCGAGGAACGTGCGCCCAGTGGACTTGAAAATCGCCGAATTGAAGCAAGAATTGAAGGAGAGGGAGCTAGATTGTTCTGGAAAGAAATCAGTACTCGAGAAGAGACTGTGGGATAACTTGACTGAATCAGGAGAAGATCCCGAAACATATTTATTCGAAGTTTCTGGGGGTGATTTGACTTCAATAATGAGCAAACTCTATGAGAATACCAAATCGCTGAAACATAAACTTCAAAAAAATTGGGTAAGTCTGGAGAAGAAGCTTCGCGAAAATTCGGTGAAATTAAAAGATGAACTTCAACAAAGTTCGAAGTGCCTGGAGGAGAAGCTTCTGGATAATTTGAAGAGTTTGGAAGAAACACTTCTAGAAAATGCAGAAGGCTTAAAAAAGAAATTTGTTGTGTGGCGAGTTAACTCGAAAAAAGTATAGGAACCATCGAGACAGAGATAGACAAAATCAGGAAGGAAATGAACACAGAATTAGAGGAAATCAAAGGCGGAGTTCAGGCAGAAATCAGCAAGATGAAGGAAACAATTAGCAAGTTGCAAAATTAAATCAATAATTCTGCCCACACCACAGAAAATGTATCCGAAAACTCAATTTCGGAACTGAAAGATGTTAAAGTCAGTTCTGAACCACGAAAGCTCTCCATGAAGTCGCCCAGGTTCGACGGAAAAACACCTTGGGCAAATTACCGCCAACAATTCGAAGCTGCAGCCAGAACGAATAGATGGAATGAAGGAGAAAAGTCGGTAGCATTAACACTGGCGTTGCGTGGAGAAGCAACGGATATTTTGCAAACCCTCATGGCCCAGGAACAGGCACACTATGACCAATTTATAAAGCATATTGAGCTACGGTATGGACAGGCACACCTAGAGCACGTTTACCATTTACAGATGAAGAACCGCTGCCAGAAGTCAGGAGAATGCCTAGAGGAATTTGAATCCGACATTGCTGGGTTGGTTAATCTGGCATATCCTACTACACTGGAAAACGTAATGTAGCGGTTAGCAGTTCAGTTCAGAAACGAGGTAGGCCTTGACACTAGTTTATCCCAAACATCTCGTGGATGCACTGGCAAGCGCTTTGGAGTTTGAGGCTGCAAAAAAATCCTGCAAGAGCTAGAGCAAAGTTCGAACTATCAAGGAAGATGGACAGGTGCCTGCTGTGTTGATATTGAGGCCACCATTAGAAAGGTAATAAAAAAGTGTTGCCTGAGAGAAAACAAAGAAGATGTTGAAACTGTGGGAAAATTGGGCATGTGCGTAGCAAATGTCCAGCATTCAAAGAGCTAACAACCAATCAGGAAAACTAGAGGGGGTCGATGAGAAGTGGCAATTGTCGGCCTGTACCCAGCATGTCCCCGTAAAAAACGTATATGTTGCCATTCCCCAACGGCAAGACAAAGGTGTTTTCGTAGATGGCCTCATCAACAACGAGCCTTGCACCATGCTGCTAGATACAGGCTAGATACAGGCAAGAATTGAACCGTCAAGTTGAAAGCTACGCACCGCAACCGGGAAGCCAGCCACTGTACTTGGAGAACTACCAATCGAATTGGTGTTGGGCAGCACTAAATTGAACCATCGTGCATTGGTGGCGGACATCGAGGACGATACGATTATTGAAATGGACATAATGAATTCCAGAGGGTTCGAGCTGAATTTTCAAGAAGGCGTCCTACGTGTCGGCGGAGAAGAGCTGGTGCTTCATGGTGCTTCATAGAAGAAGAAAAAGCGAAGAGATGATCAGGGTCCTGTAGCTGAGAGGGCTGAAACCATCTTGGAGGCTCGCCTGGACGAAAGTGCGAGCAGCGGATAGGTGGTAATGTTCTAGCCCAAGATACACGATGAGAACATTGGACGAGGAATCGCACTGGGGAAGACCTTGTTTCGTGTTGACAAAGTTGTGCTGGTTAGGGTCATGAATGTCAACCACGATCTCATGTTCTTGAAGAAAGAACAGAACAGAATTCAGAAAGTGAATCAAGTGGTTGAACAAGGAATTCAAATAGTGGAAATAAATTAAGCGTTAGTTGCTAAGTGTTGAATATAAATTAGTTTGTGATAGTGAAATATTGTTAGAAATAAATTTGTTTAAAACAGTGAATTCGTTAATATGTTACACTATCTTTCTGTAGAATTTGGACTCTATTAAACATATCCTGTATAAGTGCTGCTGCTGCAATTGTTCTTTGCCTAAATTCAAAAATGACTCTAAGTAGAGAGTTTAACAGTTCTGTTCCTTTCAAAAGAAAGTTGTTGCGACTGGTAAATACAAAACGTATTTTGTCAGGCTTATTTGGATTTGTAATAGAAAAATGAGGCATATATTTTCGGATTTATTTTGAATTTTCTCATTGGTTAATTTCCTGGCATACCCTTTTTCCAAATATCCTCAAATCGTCGTCTCATATTCAACAGCAAAGTTTTTGTCTCTGCATATAGCTTTCAGCCGATTTAGTGCAGTAAGTTTACTAAGTTTACTATTTGGGAGTTTGAACTGGTCGCTCTCCCACAAAAATCAATCATTCTTGTAGTTTCCTCCAGGATTGTTGTGGCTCGGATATTATCAAGATTTTGTGGTTTTTTGTAATATTTCACTCCAAAAATGTATCAACAAGATCCTCTAAACAAAATGACTTTTGTTGAGGTTGCCATGTATAACCCATCATAATTTGGATCTAGCTAGACAATAAAGGTTAATTTTTTCTTTCTTCATGGACTTCTCTGGCTATTATTATACTAATATGAAAGTTTTACTTTTCTTAGACAGACTAATTTTTTGGATAGATTTTTTACGTCTACATACTGGACAGAAAAAGACAAATTTTGAAAGATATGGACATTGCTCAAGTTGTATGAAGTATTTTCACTTTCACCACGTATTTTCCACGATAACTTGTTCGAATTGTAATTGAGTTTGTCCATTTGATTCTTAAAGTTTCACGTGGACTTGTTGTACCAGCGAAAAATCGATCATGGTAATGATGGATGCTTAGTCTTAGAGTGCAAATGTATTGAATTTACCTCCAGGACCGACTGAAAATATTGCAAATATTTGCAATATTTACATTCATAAACTGTTTTCTCTTGTTAACTTGTAGTAAAAATGTAATTCTACTTTCTGTCCCGTTCTAGACCAACAACGTATGTAACTACTTCACTAGTTTCATTCAGCCATAAGGAAAATTCTGTTATTCTAACTGAATTTCCAAAATTTTCCAATTGCACAATTTTCCTACGACATTCCATACGCATATGTTTTACAATATCATTTTAGAGTTGTGGATTGGACAAATAATCGAAATAGTCCAAACTCTGAATAGTAACAACCAAATGTTTTATTTGAAAGGTGTAAAATGGTGTCAAGCTTGTCCTCCTTTATGTCAGACATTTTTTTTTATCGGAACAATCAAATTTTGAATAATGATGTAGGATCTGACATATATCTTCTGTCAAGGGTATCAATGAACTTTTGTAAAGGCACAATGTTTTCAGCGTCGAAAAATCCACGAAGTTTTGTCGTTTCTCGGGCTCACCGGAAAATACCGGAAATTCTTCACTGAACGATTGTCTAGTCATAAAATGATACATTTTATGTTCTTCCGCCACATTTCCCTAAACATTTGCCTCAGTTGATTCTTGTTTCTGTCTATTATTTGAATTTTGTGAAATCTCTTCAGTATTTGATCAGTTTTGAATGAAGGATGATTTATGTGTCAACTGAAAACTCACTTGAATTTAGACTGTATAATTCTGCTATTTTCATTTCTGCTTCTCTTTCAATCAGCTTTATTTTTCGATTTCTGCCAATCTTTTTTTTCTTCTCAAATTCGATTTCCAGCTGTATTCTTCTCCTGGATTTGACTACTCGAAACTTTGGTGGTTTTATGCGTTTTTGATGAACTCTGGCGAAGGCTTCCATTTTTGAGAAACTTCATCTTCATTCATCGTTTCCTTTTCCCAAGTCTTGAGTGACGTCTTTCTTTCAATTCTTCTTCGAGGTAAGGATTCACTTTCTTGGGACAAAAGAAGCCATTGTATGGCGAAACACGTGTTGCGTTTTTGTAAAACTGTTTAGTGAAAATCTCACAATGAAGATTTTTTTTAATATGTCACTTATGAAATTTCCTCAAGTATAGGTCAATTCCATCATATATAACAAATGACCGCAATAAACTGTCATCAATCAATGAAAAAATCAGTAAATAACAGCACATCTCATATTATAAACGCTAATTCAACCTGATAAGGTGAAGCAGATATTAAAGTTGGTTTGATAACAGGGCCAACTATTAATGATGTGGAAATGGTTTTTGTTTCATACCGCTAAATACATGATTATACGCCATTAATTTTTTCCAATTTTTTTTCAGAAGTTTCACATTTATTATTCATTTTCCACCAAAATGATCATGAAAATTCAATATATAATACCTATCGTGAAGAATCACTGTATCCACAATTTCTTTCCAGTATATGTATTCATATAGACTATCGCATATGACATTTGGACATTTCATTTTCATGATTTTTATGACGTATTAAAAAAAATTAAGCTATTCAAAATTCGAGGGGAAAGTGACAATGACTCCTATATCATCGGATATTAATCCAGGATGTTTAAACTTCTGGAGAAGCTAGCCACTCGCGCCAGCGGAATGTCAGGAAGAAATTCCAAAAATCCACTGCCTTTGAACCCGAAAAATAGTGAGACCAATATAATGGATTCTTGTTTTTTCTTCAGTGAGTCGTTGATGTACAATATGAAGAGGGTGGGATACAAATATGGATCCCTGAAGAACATCACGTTGATGGTAAAAGTATTCGAGATATATTACCGACGGCCACTTACAGGAAACGTTCATTCAGGAAGCTGGGGATCCAAGAAGCTATATCCAATTCTCATGCCACACAGGGTATCAATCTCTGCCCTACCATTTACAACAGACAAGCTACGCTAAAATAATGAAATAGTTGTGAGGTTATTGACATATTCTCATTTCCTACACAAGGCTGTGGCATTGTATTCTGTATTTGAAAATTTCACAAAATTTTACTCACAGAAGTTTCTCTTACATACAAATTAAAAACAAAATTATTCGAAACACAACCACAACTCGCACTTTTGAACTCAATACAGTTGACCAAAATTCATAATTCATTATCTTGGAGGCCAATCACAGATGAGTAAATTTATAATTTCACAGGTGTGTTTCAATTATTTTCAATCGTCTTGAGAATTTTGGTACCTATTTCAAAATATGTTCTCAAACAATAAATTTAATCAATTTAATCAATAAACTGAGAGTAAAATGTATTTAGGTATAATTCACCAGAAATTTGTAATGTGGCAAACGTTTTCAAAAATTCGTCGGTTGAGTGCTGAGGAATTCATTTAATGTTGTAGGTAAACATCTTCGAAGCATAGCCAACTTCATTTCAGTCAGGTTGGAAAGTATTCCCTTACTCTTTCAACTAAGCTTCTTCAGGAGGACAAATAATTAAAAACTCAAGGTGTTTGATTGCGACATAAAGGTCAATGACCTATGACCAATGACGGCTATGCCGCCTAGCCCCTTCCTGACTGGGGTATTTGATTAACAAACCGTTCACTTTGACGGACGTCGGAGGGCCTTCACTCAGCTGAGCGATGGGGCCTGACTACCGGTTCTCTGACTAGTATGCTTTCATTTCCGCTAACTCGAAAACTCTATAATTCTTCTACTGAATTCTACTGAAGCTGTTGACTGTATAGTCAACAGCTTCAAATCTCTGCGGATGGCTTCATTCCGCAAGAACCATGGAGCATTCACCAGCATCCGTATAATCTTATTTTGTAATCTTTTCAGAGCGGATAGATTTAGAGTACTCGAGTGAAGTTAGCGTCGTACGCCAGAGGGTCCTAATCTAGCTTCCCCCACGAGTCCGATTTATACCACACAACAGATGGATTATGGATTCAATATTTTCATTATTAGTTTCAATTGAACTAATATGTAATTATTAAAGGTAATAAAGCTTTTATAATCTGTATTATAATGACTAGCTGAAGTATTAAATGAAACAATGAAAGTGATAGATATAAAACACACACACACACACACACACACAAGTGATGAAATTTATACCAAGTGAAAAATATTAGCAGAGGAAGAGTTTAATGAACAGATGATTTGCAGGACTTCTTAAGTGGAATATTTCGCATCCTGAACTATGAATTATCCCTAATTATGACCGAGTGAGAACTGTTATTAGAGATATGATGTTCTGTCCTTCAAAATTGTGAGAACAAAAACCTCCTTCACAATCAGATGATTAACTATTTTTTAGTCAAATATTGTATGTCCCCGAACACGACTAAGTGACAGTTTAGGCAGCAAGAAATTATTCATCTGATGTGTAGGTCGGTATTCTGGGGGACGGAAAATTCAAGAAAGAATATATCGTTTTTCTTTCAACCTTTACCCCTCAGTCTCAATCGGGGATAAGTGACAGTATTTAACCTAGATGAATTTTTTTATGATGCCATTATTTTGGAGGTTTGAAAATTCAGTGTTCAGTATATCATTTGTTTACTGACATTTTTTACTTAGTCGTATCCGGGGACAAGTGACAATTTACTCGGACTGAAAATTCAATTTGAACACATGGTTTCTCTTTCAACCTTGTCTTTACTAACTCTTAATCGGTAACATGTGAAACACCACAATGAAAATAATCAATCACCTGATTGTGGATGAGGTGCTTTTTTTATGATCGTACTATTTTGAAGAACTAAAAAGTCAGTGCCCAGACATAATTTCCCTAGTAACATTTTTCACCCTGTATAATTGGGAATTACTTACAGTTTAGAAAGCGAAATATACCACTTAAGTGGTGAGATTTCATTTTTCTATAATGAAGTTCTGCAAATTGATTGTTCATTGAATTCTTCTTCTGCTATCAATTTTCATTTGGTAGTTATAAATTTCACCTTTCAATTGAAACAAGATTCCTATGGATGGGATTGAATCAAATAGGCACATGAATGCTATTACGTACTGACCTCGTGACGTTAGTGAATTTAACTCATTCATGACATCCTCGACATGAAGGCGAAAAGTTATGAATGAATTGAATGCATCTTCTTGTAATGTTATCCAGAGTTCCTTATTTCTATATGTCGGTGTCCGCTATTGAGGATGACACTATTCCATATAAGTTACATTTCATGTGTTTTTCATATGCTATATCGAGTAGCGTTCCTGGTAATGATATATGATTGAATTCAATGACGAATGTTTGGAGTCCAAACTGATTAGGAAAAACTCTTTTTATTGGTTTCAGCAATACTATTTCTTCCGTTAAATTCAATGTTTACATGAAAAAGTTCTTTCGAGAGGTTTTTTTTAGTATGTATCTGAATGAAATTTCTATGCATGATCTACATATCTTTGTAAAGAATTCATTTTGAAATTGTTTGCTTTTTCTTAATTCTGGAAGTTTCCCGTATTCTCTATACATGAGGATAGATTTTTGAACAGAGAAGTAGAAAGCCAAAACTTTTTTGAATACATTATTCTTCTGACATTATTTCAACCTTTGATACAACAAAATCATCGGATTTGATTGAACCATAAACGTCTAAGATGATGGCCCATCAAGTTAAAATGGAAAACAAATATTTTCCAATAATAATCAGTTTAATTACATAATTTCGTCGAGGAAAGCATAAAACTGCAAACACAAGTAAACCACTCGAGAAAGTTATTTTGGTATTTTAGAATACCGCGAAGCTCTGATAGGGAAATCGGAATTTAAAAATAGAGCAGTTGCTGACTTTGCATAACAAGACGGTAAACATTTCGTATTTTTTTAAGTGCGCTCAATTCTGAATTATAAATTTCTTATGTGTATCAGTTGAGATTAGAAACTTGATTCTTGCTATGTCTAGTTACCGATCATCTGAAGTATTAGGATATGAAAATCCTAGTGCCTGTTCGAGGTTTTTGCATTATTCATACAAAACTGTGACATGCCTTTTTTCCCACATTACTTTGGTATCTATGGTTGTATCCTACTGTGTTTTGGGAGCTTTTACGTTTGAGGCCTTGGAAGTTGATAATGAAAAGCTGGTAAGTGAAAACTATAATAACAAATTTCAAAATATATTTTACTGTAGGCGAATGCAAATGCTTTCTGAGAAGGAAACAAATATTAACAGCACAAAATCAGTCGAAAAGGCAAAAGGATAGTATTTTCATTAGGAATGATAAATTAAAGTTGATGCGAAATGAAAGAAAAAATAAATAAAAAAGTTGTAGGAAATACAAACATACATATTTTTTGAATGAATCATCTATTCATATAACCTAAAAGTTTTCTAGGAAAGTTGGGAAAACCGGTCTTCATGTTTATGATTTTTCTCTTAAATCATAATACATTTAGGTATCATGATATTTAGTGAGAACTGACGTTTTCAGAAAGAAAAAAAAATCGACTTTCATTCATTTGAGCAAAAGAATCAGGTACCTGGGCGCCTCATGAAACTACTCTAACGACTAACACAAAAAATCAGAAAGGTCAAACGGGTATAGTTCCGATATACCTCGCAACATAAAAACTCGAGGTAGGTAGGTAGGTCTAAAGTGAGTGGGTCTAATCGACCCCCCACCGCAACCCACAAAGGTTTATCGTGGCTTACACCTATTCACACTTGGCCAAATAAACCAAGCTTCTTAATGAAGCCGATTAGTTTGTATGGTGAGTGGAACTGCCGTACTCTAAGAACCTGATTCAAGTATGCTGCTGTTTCATCATTTTTCAGACAGTGGCGACACACACTGTCTTCCGACAGTCCAAGTCTCTGCATATGATGATTCAAATGACAGTGATCTGTGAGGAGGCCTGTTAGACATCCTAGTTCATCTCTATTGCAATCCAACAAGTGTTTGGTATCCAGCTTCGAAGGATGAGTAAACGCCTTGGAGTGAGCCAATCCTGGAGGATTTTGCCAGAAGTCCATAAATCTTCTTGCCTTCCAGGTGTTCACTATCAGTTTGGCAAAGCCCAAAGCGATGCCAATGACATGTTCTGGTCCGATGAAGCCGCTTGCAGCACTCTCCTTTGCAAGAGAGTCAGCAGCTTCATTGCCTTCCAGGCCAGTACGGCCAGGAATCCAAACCAGAGACAATCTGATAAGTCGTTTTTGGCAGTTTGCTACCACTTAGACACTGCTCGGTAGGTACTTAGAGCTTCCAACGCCGCTTGACTGCCCGAGAATATTTTTATTGACTTGTGAGTGAGAGGTTGGATTTATCCAATCTCTCCGCGCACAATTCAATAGCGTAAATTTCTGCTTGAAATACAGTCACAGGAGTTCCTAGGCAGGTAGATAACTCTGTCCTGGGTCTGCGACTAAATATTCGGCTCTCTAGAGAGCCGAATATTGAAATCGGGTCGAATAAACGCCCTCACGTCTAAAACAGAAAGACTAGAAGGTAGTCAAAACAGTTATCACTTCACCGATATTTAAATAGGTGACTGAATTATTTTAGCCCTTTGAATCTCCTGGAGAGAATGTCATATTCTCAGCTCTTATTCGAAACGGACTGAACATACCTTTACCCTTTCGCATAACATTTTATAGAACTACTTCGTCACGAAATGACATAGCACATAGTTGGTCAAGTAACAAAATTATTACAGAATGTCACTACTTGAGGAGTAGACAGATTGAGATCTCAGTGCAGTCATAGCATCAAATGACGTCAAAGTAGGAACCGAAACGTTGAACAATTGAAAACACCAGACACGGTTCAATCCGGACATCATATTGATTACCACGGAAATATTTTCTAACACACACATATTCATCTGAAGTGGGTCGCGCAGATCCGAACCCCAAATGGTAAAACCAATTAGCTTTACAACTTTCCTACTGTAAAGACTTGTGAGCGTTCTGGATGGACACATCAGGAGAGTTCTTTTATATTCATTTCCCCTGATCAACTATTAGCTTATCGAATTAGCAAATCGACAGCTCTCGAATTATTACATACAAATATGTAAAATCATCCGATCTCTCAACGATAAGGGGATTGTAGTGGTGGTATTTCTCGAAAGCGAAGGAGCCTTTGATAATACACTACCTAAATTATGGGATCAGACTTGGCTAAAATAGCGTAGAATCTACCATATCTGGCTCTAAGATGAGGCCATTAAGTTCTGGAACTGACTTCAGGGTGGGGTACTGTCCTTCCTTGTGTGGACACTCTCGATGGATAGTCTTGATGTCCCTGACAGAAGAGAAGTAGATTTGCAAGCCTATGCAGTTAATATATCTAGCAATTATCCTTGATGAATAACTATGCTGCTCACTTGGAAGAAGTTTACCCAAAGGTCTGAGGAGATGTCGAAGTATTTGAAATCTTAAGGTTTGAAACAAATCGATTGGATGTATGTTATATCTGTATTTCATCAGTTCAGACTTCCATTGTCTAATCTGATATAAATTGATTTGAAAACCCTGAAAAAACAATTACAAAATTAATAATATCAACTGAAAATAACAATTTTATTGAACAAAAACTGAAATTTAAATTTAAATGTTAATTTTTTGTAAATTTCAGTTTTTGTTTAATAGAATTGTTCATCAAGATGACTTCATTATTCGATACAGTACACTCCATCATTTACCCTAGAAGTGAAACCATTAGTATCTTATATGACGATGATAAAATCTCCTCAAAAACATAATATACCTTTATATCTGAAATAGTTTCAATACTGAAATTGATGAAAATTTTCGTTCAATTTGTTCTTTTGTGAAATTTATTTAGACTAGACAATGGAAGTCCGAACTGATGAGATGAATAAGGTTGTTACTTAACTCTAGAGAGGAGACAGTTCAGTTCTGTACAGATAACCGAATAAAGCGGTATAGCCAGTAAAGTGACAAGTGTTTATTCATTGTTTCCTATTGACTATTCTAATACCAATGCCATTTTTTCGAAACAGTGTAGAACAGTAGATTCAAGAGTATTGAATGTTTGCTTACAGGCGATACGAAAAAATTTATTGAAAGTGAAAATGATTTCAAAAAGAAGTTTTCACCTACATATTTTCAGAAGGAGTAAATGACATTTCAACTGAATCAAACGTATCCGTTCATGACATTTCACAAGTAGTATGGTATATATGATAGCGATATTAACCTATTCAAAATAAAGACATAATATTTGATTGGAAATTTGTTTTCAGAAATGTATTTTCAATATTAATTCATTTTTAATTCCTTTGATTCCGGCAGACATGTTTATTAGTCTTTTCATATCATTTATTACGTCATTGTTGCATGGTCAGTCCCTACAACATATGCTCAACAGCAATAATTTTATCCGTAAACATTGCCAACTTGTAACTCTTCAGAATTGCTATGGCGTACATATTATTTTTCACTATCTTGATTTTTCCCCTTGAATGAAAATATTCTACCATGTTTGAGATTTTGCCACATTGGATATAGAGTGACGTAGAATAATTTTCTTGTATATTATTCAGTAAACTCTCCATTCCATTCTCGTATCATGGGAGTGCATAAAAATTACTAGTCTGTCATCTTGAAGTGTACGCCATACTGAATTCAGAATGACTTCGCTTCATATTTCATTTTCCGTATTTGCTTATTTTTCCGATTTATTCTTTTTTTTTCAGCGAACTCCTATCAGTTGATACCACTGTCACGGTAGTGATGATTACTGATTTTTTTTTCGCAGGTGTCATCGTAATATTTGTTATTCACCATTTAAATCATCAAATTAACACCTTCAGAATGAACATTTTCCAATCATATGGAAATTTCTGTTTAGATAACAAATAATGAAAACTCTGAAAATAGTCACTTGCTCAAGAATCATTATGGTATTATTAAATGAGAACTTGTAATATGAATAACTAGATAATCAGTTCAGGTACAGAAGACTATTACCTTGACTTTGTCATTTTTCTGAAACGAATAGGTCGCACTTTCTATTGACGAAATCAAAAATAGTATAAATTGATAAAGTATATCGGATTCCTGTGGCTGAGATTTGATCAAATAAGCGAATAGATCTCATTACGTTCTGTCATAAATGAGATGAGTAGATTAAACTTATTCGTAACAAAGTCATAACTTTATAAATGAATTGAGTGCTTCCTTTCATAATGTTATCAAGATTGGTGCTGAAGAGGCAATAAGGCAAATGTCTTATGCCGAAACGTCGGATGTCTACCAGTTATGATGACATGTTCCATGTAAGTGAAATTTCACTTACATGGAACTTAATTTGTTATTCGGTATTCTATATTTACAACATTAGCAAGGTTTCTATGGATATTTCAATATATTTTTGTACTCCAAAAACTGCCTGAAAACTGGGACCTGAGGAAGATCTGAATTAATATTATGATTGAATAAAAGTGAACTGAGTTTTATGTGGAATTCACATCGAAATAATACGGAAATACCTAGAAATATTTACAAAACTTTAACTTGGTTGGTGAAACGAGCATCGAAATTAGTTTTGCAGTGCTTGTGTGTGAGAGCAGTATTTACTCGGATTTATTCCCCGTAAATTGTCTCAAAGTAAAACATAGATGAATTATCAACATATTTTTTTCATCATAAAAAAACTGATAATTCATGAATTTCAATACACTTACCTACTGTTTCCCAACTTCGGCGCCTATGCCACATTGGTATCATCCTTCGAATTGGATTTACAGCACAGTAAAGTGATTTCCTTTTTATGAGATGCTTCAAGGGAAAGTCTTGTAATTAAGTGTCATTCTTCTTTGTTGTTTTCTCTGCTCGATGAGGCGCACTGCCTCCGTGGTTGAGCATGGGAGATTTATGACTATTTTGGTAGTCTGACAGGCTGGGAGATTTTCTGCAGCACCTGGATGGTATAATGTTTTGTCTCGGTTTGTATAATTAGTGTGGAATTTCTGATTGATGAAGCATTTACGTTGGAAAGGGAAGTGCTTTTTGCCTGTGAGACGATACAAGACAGTTGATAGAAAATACAAATTCGAATGATGTTTTCGAAAGAGATTCAGTTTTTTGTATCAGTCATGATAAAATCAGTCTGAAGTACTTTGGTCTCCACTATAATATTTCGTGAAAAGATGTTGGTGTACTGTCAGTGAGAACATCCAGGGTGACCAACTAGACGGCAAATAATAGATAAGAAATATCATTTCGATAATATTTTCAACGAAGATCAAATTATTATTTTTTTACATTTGGGAAGTTTTGAGTACTTATTCGGAAAGTTCGCTTCTAATTTTGAAACAACCGGAGAGAATATGAAATAGTAATGCCAAACTACATACAGGTGAAGAAAGAGCACACTTATAAACTACAGTAAAATACAGCAAAAAATATGCTAGTTTTCAAAAAATTATCGTAATCGACAACTGTTGAAGGAGACCTCAGAATTTTAAATATACTCATCCTAACGGTTGAGAAACCAATATCTACTTTCGCCTCCAAAATTGAAAATAAAATAAATATATCTAGCAGTTTTTCTTATCAAAATGTATTTCATTTGACAACCTTCTCTACAAATATGAAAGGAGATTTGAAATATGTTAATTGTCTGTTCGAAAATAAATTGCACTTCCACATTGTCACTTTTTCCCTGCTGTATAATGATGTTTTCAGACTTGCTATCCAACGTTTTGTATTTCGGTCACCATCATCAAATTTATTTTTTATGAAAGGCGCTACATGCAATTCTTTCTTTTTTGAATAGAACCAGATTTTACCTTGTCAATGATGTATCATAGGTTATCAATCTTTTTCGAAAAATTGGAGAGAGCGACAAAAATTAATTCTTATCATAATAGGCTTTGACTTTGATGTTTCTGAGTTTGACTTATTGTACAAGTCATTGAATTTTTGGCGAACAATGGCTTTCACGAATGAAGAAAAAAGATATATGATATAAAAATTTATTACAAATACGATAGAAACAGTGTTAGGACATCGGAAATGTATTTAAACTTGTATCCTGAAAGACGACAACCACACTGAACTATGTTCAAGTTATTCAAACAAAATCTCACTAAGTTTGAAGAGCCAATGAAAAAATACGAAGACAGAATCAACAATAAGAATTTGATAAATGAAGTGTGTATGAGGTAAATTGGACTTTGTGTCCTTTTCAATGAAAATAAAACTTTGAACAAATAACAATAATTAACTAAAATGTAAAGACAGAAGTAAATCATAGCAAAGGCTCAAAATACCGGCTTTGTTCATGATAACACAACTGTGCCCTTCTTCGAATTTTATTCACTGCACGATTAATTTCCCTCCGCCTCAATCTTCCACAGTCTCTAATAATGATGTGTTGAGAGTCCTCAAAATTTTGCTTGGTGTGGGAATACTTCAAAGATGAACACGAATACAAATGATCTCGGTCTCATCGACCATGTACACGTTTCAAATATCGGTCTAGAAGACGATGAATTTTTGGGAACACCCTTGTCTTAGTATCATCAGGCGTAATAACAGAGAACGTATATTTTATTAGGCATATAGGCGAGCTTGGAATGTGAACTGCTAACTTACTATAGTCGAAATGGCCCTTACTAGCACATCAACTCATCTGTGTAGGCTCTAGGTCTATTTAAAATTTTTGAAAAATTTCCTATGACTCCTGATTTTTTAAATTGTGTTTGAATTGTGGAAGATAATAAACTGAAAAACTCATAGTCACAGTTCTGGTGTATAGAAAAAGTATTTCTGGTGGATTCGAGAAGATGAACTAAAAATTGTACAAATGAAGCTTCAACTGAATTCCAGCAACTTCATGTGCGTTGAAGTTCAGAAGTGTCATAGAAGAATTTCATATTCTCTTAGTAAAAAGTCAGCAGAAATAGTTGTCTGAATGCAAATAAAATTCTCCCAGTGGATATATTGATGGAAATGTAACCGGTGAATACTACAATTGATCAAAGCTTGAATTCTTTTTCAATTGAACTTTCCGCTTAGCTCGAAAATATTTTGAACAAAAGTTTTTGAAAAAATCTCATTTTGTAAAAACTGTGGAAGTGCGAAGACTTTTGAAGTGATATCAACAAATATTAAAATTTTTCAGTTCATCATATTATCAGTAGTCAGTTAATATAAACTATCAAATGGTAAAACTTATCGTATTACTAGCTTCGCTTTTCATGTTTAACCAAATCAGAAACACGTTGATTACCCGACGAAGATTATTAGTTTTGCTGACACAACATTTTCTCAAACAAGAACTTGGTAGAACCAGGTTTTGTATTGATCAACTCGTGATTTTGAGATACCAGGGTGATATAGAGTTGTGAAAAATATTTATTTCATCTATCAACAAATTACCTGAAATTAATCTCATGAATGTAGACAATGAGACCCAAGTATACGAATCACCGTCGATCAAATACTTATATTATATTCTATTATAATCCATCGATATTTCGAATGGGATCTTCGTACGGAAAGTTTAATTAACAAAACGAAATGGTTTATTGTCAATGCTCGAATTCCTGAAGAATTTTCGCAATCATTTATGACAAACTCAGTACTTTTTTATCTGTTTCAGTAGCATCTAAATCTAGAGCATGTATTCCTGTTTAACAGAAACAGATAGATAAAATATTAGAAAACATTGTTTTCTCAACAAACAGATAATGTTTATGTTTTTTCAAGACAAAACTCAAGCACTACAGGAGTATCCTTGAGGCGCTCTAAGAGCGTTGTCAGTGCGATAGTAGTGTTTTACATTGGATTTCAATCTCTGGAGACTGAATCCATCTGGAGAAACGTTCTCAGGGAGTTTATTCTACATAAACGTAATTCTTCAAATGAAAGAGTTCGTGAACAGTTGAGTACGAGGTGTACTGAGTTGAACCTCAAAACAATGAGCAGCCACAGTCTTTCGCGTATTTCTGATATGTACCAAGTCACTTGAACACATCCTGTGAAAGTATGTATAGAACAGGGATGCATTTTCAACCTTTATTCGATAATCAAGACTATCAAGTTTGCAAGTTAAGTAGGCGTCTTCATTCAAGCAGATTGCTTTTTTCTGGATGAACTTCAGTAGCTTCAGGGTATGCTGAGGGGCGGAGCTCCATACATGGCAGCAATACTTCAAAGACGTTTTCTGGTTCAGTGTTTCAAGCTTTTGAGATGCAGCTTTTTGCAATTTCATAATGCCAAAACATATTAGTGTTCATTTCAACCCCCAACAAACTCACTTAAGCTGAAAGCGGAATTGTCTGACCTCACATTATTATATCAGGTTTGGAAAAATTTATCTTTTTGGAGAACACCAATGCCTGGGTTTTTTTGGCTTTGAATTGAACTTGGTTACTTCCACCCCAATTTAAAATAACTTCTAGATCCTCATAAAGATATGCAACCTCCTGCTGCCTGTGAAGATGTATATCCACCACAGATGTTTTGGAATTCAAATGGAATATGTACAAATGTACAATAAAACAAAGTATTGAATACAAAATAGATCCCTGAGGAGCACCAGAGTTGATGGTAAAAGTATTCGGCGCGCCGATGGCCATTTGAAAGAAATAGAGCTTTTTAATAATTCGTTAACCATCCCAATGGTTGGTTGAGTTCGTTAAGGTTCTACTCATGATGATAATTCATTATTTTTAACATACCTATTCGTAGCTTTCCGTCGATATTGTGAAAAAGTGTTTCGAATACATTTACGATGTTTACTAATGTTTGGAGTATCATTCTTATCATAATGTGTATTTTGGATTTCAATATTTTTAATAATAAGACGGATCACAGTACTGATAATTTTTGATTATTCCGTATAGGGTCTCTATATTTTCAGTCTAACGGAAGGATTTTCAAAAAATGTGAGCGAAAGTAATCATTTTTTTGAGAAAGTTTCCCTAAAAGGTCAACACTAACAAATC
Organism: Leptinotarsa texana; assembly: GCA_015342105.1. Lineage (NCBI taxonomy): Eukaryota > Metazoa > Arthropoda > Insecta > Coleoptera > Chrysomelidae > Leptinotarsa > Leptinotarsa texana. The sequence goes on along the minus strand of WOGN01001216.1, from coordinate 987 downwards.
AGCCATATAAGCTTGTCACGATTATGATTCCAGTTATAACACATATTAGAAATTTTTGTGTCCTATTAAGCAGAAAGAATAAACTAGTTCGAATTATTTCAATCCACTTAGCGGGAAAAGTTCACACACCTGTTTTTGCGGCCGAGAACAAAGTTTAACGAGGAAAAAACACGCGAGTCGAACGTTTAATGTTGGGTTGTTTTATCTCTTGGTGTAACGCCCTGTTATTATTTATGTACACACTGGAAAAATAACGTATTGTCTGCCTATGGAACCGGATTTCGGGGTTATATTTCAGCCAGAAAATGTTATAATGATATGCCGCAGTGGAAATCTATATAGCTGTAGCTCGAAATAGGACAATTCACTTCATTTGGTCATCTACTAATCAACCATTATCGTATGAGAAGGTGATATAAAAGAGACACGATGGTAGGACACGAAACTTATACTCACGCGACAAAGTCAACAACCACTTGGAATGATTAGGGTAACATATAAAAATGGGAATTCGCACCTAGTTTTTGAAAAGTTATTAGTGGTCGAAATAATGGTCAGGTTCCCGAAATTACTGGTTTTCGTTCGGATAAAAAAAATAGTAGTCATGTGATCAGGTAATTACTGGTATTATCTATTCGTTATTTTCCGAACAATGTTGAATATGAAGTTTTTTCGCGAAATATTGAACTGAGTTATTCAAATTGTAATTCTCAATCAATGTACAGAATATCATGTGCAGAATAGATTATCATAAAATAATTTGATATTTTGTCTATTTTTGAAAACCATTGTTGAAAAATAAAATGATTCTTTGAATTGAAGAGGTTATATTTTTCAGGAGAGATTAATTTTTGGGAAAGAAAGTTTTTGGCTTTCTACTACTCCATCTTGATACAAAAAAGAAGGATGAGGGAATCTTCCAAAGAAAGGAAGGAAGTAAATCTATATATGGATGTGTAGATCATACAAAGAAGTAACTTTCAGACA
>WOGN01001215.1:668-20104 GCA_015342105.1 Leptinotarsa texana | reverse complement strand
AGGTGCATTTTGAGCATTTCCATCAGTCCTGAGAGTTTCATCGTTCCACCTCGAATATTACGGAAGATACGGGGGTGTTTCCATGAGAAGTGAGACAAATTTGGATTTTTCAGGACTGAAATTTTTTCAGAAAAAAAGTGTAATCGTATTAAGTTGGTAGTCCTGATCACGAATCTGATGGAATTTTGAGCCTATTTTGCCACTTAATATGTTTTACCGTAAAAATGGGGTGTTCCATCGCGAGTGGCGGACACTGTATATCACTTTGGCCAACCCCATTCAGGTGGTAGGTGCATTTTGTGTATTTCCATCAGTCCAGAGAGTTTCATTGTTCTACCTCGAATATGACGGAAGATACGGGGGTGTTTCCATGAGAAGTGAGACACACTGTATTATATTGTGTAGCAATATCTACTGTGAATGATATCTGATTCAATTCCATGACGAATGTTTTGGAAATTTTGTATAATTCAATATTCATATAAAATTAGTAGATTTGAAAATATTTTTTCTTCAGAGTAATTCAAAGTTTATATGAAAGTAGTCGACTTTGAGTTAATGTCCTAAAGTTAGTTCTTTGCATGATCTATAGATTTTTGTGCGAAGTTAATTTAAGAATCAACTGCTTTCTTTCTTTCTTTGGAAGATGCAAACTGTATAAGAGCAAAAACCTTTCTTTCCTAAAATAGATGTTGATTTGCACAAAATGCCTTTTGATGCATAGAAAAATCCTCACTGAGTTTCACAAAAATATCTGAAGTCATGACTGAGTTGTCATAAGAAATGGATATTTCCTCTCAAAATTAACTTAAAACAAACCTCCCCAAACATCAGCATGTTATTAAGAAACATTATGTTCAGTAACACCACACGTGATTAACGTGAAGGTCCCATCTCAAGTCCCTGTCTATAATCATTCCTAAGTACTTCAAACTATCTTGTTCACCACCAAAGGCCCTAATTCGGATAAATAGTTGAAATATGATGTGAATGGTAAATAGTATGATTTTTCATCATTCATTGTTAAATAGTTGAATTTGAACCAGTCACATATATCATACTAGTCTTTTTCCGCTTTATTTTTAACATCTGTACTAGGTTTCGTCTTCATAAAGTATTGCTATATCATCAGCAAAAATGATGATTTCACCTGTAGATCGATATGTCATGGGACTGTTTATGTACAGAGTGAATAATAGAGATCCAAGAACCGTTCTCTGTGGAACTCCATAAGAAACAATTCTTGGAGAACTCACTATTCCATCGATTTCTACCACTTGTTTTCGTTCTGACAGATAGCTTTCCATTAGTAGGTATGCGGGTCCTCTTATCCCATAGAAAGGCAGTTTTTGAAGAAAGCGTTTCTGACACACTGTATCGAAGGCTTTTGATAGATCTACAAAAACACAAATTAGATGATTTTTTTCTATTGCCTTGTAAATATCAGTGGTTAAAGCATATATCGCATTTTCTGTACTTCCACCTTCCCTAAATCTAAACTGGTTGTTGGAGATTTCCAAATGTTTCAAAAATTTTTACATTTGTGTGTTAACGATATTCTCAAATATTTCAGAAAATATTTCCATTTCCATTCACTCTGCTCTAAATCCTTGTTTATTCAATATGTCTAATATGACTATAATAATAATTAATTCATTTCCTAATGAAAGCAAATTGAATGGAAATGAATTCGATAATATGCCTTGATAGAAAACAACGTTGCGGTTTTTCTGTGTGAAAAAACTCGGTCAACTCATGCGAGTCCATGTAGTTCTCTCGGAATTTACGAATTTCCCCGGCTAATCGGGTTTCCATGAGAAACGAATTACCACTCGCACGCAGCTTTTCCGGTGAAATCGGCGCCATCAATCCCTGAAATAAATAATGCATTTTCGTTGCAGGGCGAAAGACGGGAACAGCATTTCACCCCCGGCCGGTTCACGCCAATCAAACTGCCCGAAGGTCCGCCGCTAGAGGGAGTCGCACATCTGCTGGATTTTCCCAGACACAGGCTACGGCTGTTGGAAAAACTCGGCGAAGGAGATTTCGGCATGGTGAGTAAATATAATACCATTATCCTATTATGAGATTACCGGAAGGCAGTGAACTATTCGCTTTCGAATGTTGCAAACAAGTCTCTATCGATTTTGAAAAAGAAACATCAAAACGTTCGTCTCTAGACCGAGAAACCATGATCAAGGTACGACACACCGAGCTCCGTCCTGTTATATACCTGATAAAATTGGATATACGTTGTCTGTTCAAAAAATAATATAAATTTTCATGTTTCTCAAAAATATTTATTTATTCATCAAATTTCAGTTGATCCCCTTCAAAGTAGTCCCTCTCAGATATGATACACTCGTTTTGGTTGATTTCTGGTTTTTGCCGTGATCTTCTTTGGTTACAATATCTGTTCTACATGAAAAAATTTTAAGAAAAGGCCATTCAAACTAAAAACGACCGGAGCACTGTTAGAGGTATGTAGATGACACTTTTTTGTTTAAAGCCATCAAAAATAAGAACTTTAGAACTTCCCAAATCATCTGAATAGCTTTCATTCAAAAATTCAGAAATGAAATCAGAAGAAAACTTCCAGATCTCATTCCTTGACGATTCAATCATCAGGGAAGGTAATCAACTAGGCTATTGTGTGTAGGGAAGAAAACACACACATATCGATACCTACATAGTGGATCCAATCATCATCCGAAACAGAAACAAATCGTCATTAACACCTTAATGAACAGAGCTTTGAGAATATGTGCAGAAAGGTACGCTGACGACGAAATAAAACACCTAAGAACTGTATTACCAGCGAACGGCTACTGCAGAAAAAACATAATTCGCGCTACGCGTCCAAGGGAGAAGAAGAGAAACACTAGGGAACATCAACCCAAGGCACTGTCTATCTGCCATACATAGAAGATGTCACCAACCAAATTGAAAAAATTTTAAAGAAGTTGAAAATTAACAGTCTTTAAACCAACGAAGAAAATATCGGAGTATCTGAGATCAGCAAAAGACAGAGGATCCACTCAAATCAGTGGGAGTTTACAGGATTCCATGTAACTGTGGTAAAGTCTACATCAGTCAGAGGAAAGGGAGCAATGGTACCTGTTTCATAACTTTATAGTGGTTATAACAATTATACAGAACTGGCTGTGTATGAACTGTTTATTATAACAACTCTGGCCTTTCAAGAGTTACAAATGAGTCTTAGGGCGTTGTCACCAATTAATGATGATAAGTTGTCAACAACCAAGGGTGTATACTTGGTTGTCTACCTTACACACTCTCCACTATAAGTTTAATTTTTTTTAAAGTTCAATAACCCAACCAAACCTAGACATTGAAGGTTACTAGGCGCTAATGAATTTCAACAGAAACTAAGAGAGAATATATTTACCAAAGATCTGGCAGCCAGCATTGGAAGGCGCCAAAACAAAGCCAAGTCAACCAAATCGCGCGAATATGTGCAAAAAATCAGCACTATAAATGACATAGCAGAAATGAGAGCTTAAGTTTCATTTGACACGTGTAGCAGAGTACTTCGACCACGCCATGGAGATTATAACCAAAGAAGACCACGGCAAAACATTGTTGCCGGCCGTAAAAGCCTACATTTCCATATATTACACTTGTACAAGAGTTTTATCTGCCCTTTCATGGGTCCTCTTGTTCATAGCCTTTCCGTTGTTCCGTTAGAGTGGTCCGGGTCAGTTGCAGTGGTCGTTGGGGTTTTTAGGGTACGTGTTGTAAGGCCGTGGGTGATGGCTTCAGATTTCAGCTCCTTCCAGGACGCAGCTATCCGCTATCTGATTACAAGTGGGTATTCCTCTAGGATATCCTGGATCTGCTCCGGCGGATCTTCCATTGTTCCTTCTTCCTAGCTTCTTCCTTGGAATCTATCCGGGTCCTCCACGAGGAGTCCACGGTGTGGTCAGCGAGTTGATGGCATCGGTGTTGCTACTGCTCATCGTTCTGACTACACCGTGGACTTCTCGTGAAGGACCCAGAAGGATTCCTAGGAAGAAGCACCCGTTTCCCCCAGCCACCATGCCACCATGTGGCATACATTCTTTCAGTTGTATGCTGATACACCCAGTTTGGTATGTCCTTGAGGTATTTCAGCGATTCGCCTTTTATCTTCTCAATCGTCGCAAACCGCCGTCCTTTCATGGGTTTCTTCAATCTTGAAAATAGTAAAAAGCCGCATGGAGGCAAACCTGGTGGATGCGGTGGCCGAGGCATGATTATGATATTTTTTATGGCCAAAAAACTACGAACAAACAATAACGAGTGATCAGGTGCATTATCAAGGTGCAAAAGTCATTACTTGTTTTTTCTACAATACCGAAAGTTTCCTTCGTATTGCTTCTCGCAAGCGGTGCCTAACTTCAAGATAATAATACTTATTGACCGTATCACTATTTGGCAAGAACTCCTGATGCTCATCTAAGCAGCAAGCAGAACCTTGATATTTGATTGAACTTGGCATGATTGTTTCGGTCTTGGCTCTCCAGGGCTCTTCTATTGGGGCGAAGACTTTGCTTTCGATGTCATAACCATAATTCCTCACCAATAATGACTCTTTTGAGCGAACCTGGATCGTTGCTGACGTCATTCAACAATTGTTGATATGCTGCGGCATTCAGGGCGAGCATTGTCATTCACATATTCTCGACCTTCTGTGAGAAGCTTGTTCCAAGTATTTGATCATCTGTAGCAGTTGTATGCTGATGCCGCTTACTTTCAAACCATACGATCTCCAACAAAGTTGAAGAGTAATCATTGATAATCTTCAAATTGTGTAAGAATATTATTGAAACACACCCTACTTTTCAGTTAAGGTAAAAATCGATAGTAAAGATGTTGCATTACTGAATCAAGCAATAAGTTGAAATCTGATTGAATGTGGAAAAAATACGAATGTGTCGCTGTGCCATTTTATACAATAAAATAATATCCGATTCTGTGATCAAGTATCCGTACCAAAAACAAAAATTTTGCACCGATTTTCATAGTCTGAACATAACCAAACGGTTATTTTAACACCTCGATCCCCAAGTTATCATCTTACTATACCAAAGGTTTCAAACAGTGCAGTTCTCCTAAATATAGAGTTTTTTAAATTCACACTGCACATCTCAAGTTCCAGTTCACTTTCGACTTATCAGAAGTCGCACTTTAAGAAACCACTCAATGAACAATCTCGGTTTATCGGTCGACTATTGGAAGCATCAATTTCCATTGATTCCATTCATTCGTCGTAGGTGAGGGAATATATTTCTTTTGTACTCTCAGCAGAAGCAAAGTGGCGAAATCTATTGTACGAATGCTCGTTCCTCAGTGCATGCCAGTTATGAACCCAATAAAGAATATAATAGCGACGAACTACAACACGTTTGATTGCTCTTTGCTTCCGTCTGCATTGAGGATCGAGGGCGCACGAAAATAACGACAATTTCGTTTCTGCGGCCGTGAAAGGGCAATTCAATTATGGAATCGAATCTTGATGGTTTGTTGGTCATTCTTTTACTGAATCCGTTCTCCTACGCTCTTATGAGAATAAGTGATGTAGGGACACTTTGATTTATTAACTTTCAAGTATTTCCAAGGCAGAAAAATACCGTTCTTATCATACACGTTGAATGGAGGTCTTTCCTAAATCATATCTCCAGGACATATCTTAATCTATTTTGAATTATTTGACCGTTAGTAGGGTCGGCTCTGTTTTTGGCGCCTGTTTGTACTTTTTCAGATATCTGTACCTTTGTCGGGATCGGCCGTTACACACAATAACGGGAAATGTTTTTGTTAAGCTTTGTTGGTCCAAAAAACTCGATTTTATTACCTGTGATTCACGATTGATGAAACGATGTAAATGAAAGGAATATTGGTTTTTCATAAAATACATTCAATTTAATATCTTAAAACCTCAGTGTATTATGTTAGTTCTAACAATGGCTTTGTATAATCATAAATCCAAATTAGTATTGCAAAAGCTACATAACATACATTTCAACATTTATAGATATGTAAGGTTTATAGGTTTCATAATAGCATTATCTACAGTTCTCTCGGTATCGAAGGGAAACTCACAGCAGCGTTGTCAACCGTAGCGGAATTTACTCGACGGTAGCGGAGTAGCGGATTTGAACAGAAAGTAGCAAATTTTTTTATTGAAAAAATTATGAAACAAGAAGAAGCAGTGGACTGCACTGGAAGCTGACAGCTGATAGTTAAATATACAGTCAATACGTCATAGTCTTAGTAGCTGAGGCTATTACATGATGAAAGAAAAGAAGACGATTTTTGAATATTTTTCAATCATATAACCTTCAGTATTTTGAAACTAAAAGTCTCGAATATTATAAATTATATGGAATAAACTACAGTGAATATGGGAGATACTTCATCTAATTGTAGCTCATGTGGAAGAGCTTCCACTGCTGAAATTGAGGGAAACGAGACATATTCAAAAAAAAGTCTCGAAAACATTTTTCCCAACATTGGTAGTCAGATTCCAACTTGAAAGGATGGATTATGCCTGTCGCGAAATTAGAAAATTTAGAAAATTAGGGTATCATCTACTGAGTTGCGCGATTAAAAATGAGCATCATCCTGATAATTCCAGTTTTGTGTATCTGAACAAATGTCACCATTACCAAATTAGGAAACACAAATCACCTATATAAGGAGAAGAACGAAAATCGCAAATACTGATAGATAGCAAGAATTAAATGTTCTCAAATCAAGAAGGATAAAAATGAATCATGAAAATAATTTAGTGCCTAAACTCCACAAGACGATGAAATTTATCATCGGCTATGCGCCATAATCTTAAGATTGAATTCAAATAGCCTGACCTATAGACGCAGGATGAAAAAAAAACTAGCAGTAAAACGATGATTTGGAATATAATTCGAGTATTATCAAGGGATACGGGGAAATCAGAACCAACCTCATAGTAGCCTAGCAGAAGAGTATCTCGGCATCAAAAGGATTATGTTACGAATTCGAGAGACCCTCACAACCCTCACACTTTGTCATGAAAGGTAGTGTAAACGATATGACTTTTGCATTTTGAAGTGAGGACTCACAAGGCGTTCATTGAACAAATCAGAGAAGGTGAATAATGGCCACGGGCTGACAAGGAATCGCCAACAGGTTACCATCAACAGGATAGAAAAATGGGTAGATTTACACCACGGATATATACTTCATACTAGTAGATAGCTTATGGTTATTCAGAAGAAAATACAGAGGTTATGAAAAGGCCCCTACTACCTAAGAAAACATCAACTTGGTTAATCGCATCTAGCTAACTAGCATGACACCCTAGAATAATAATGACCTAACATAGACAAACACGCATAACATACATGTTGGTATTCCATGGTATAGAATAAATTCTCCTGAAAAGTATCTTTCATAAAATGTAATGTGGAACTTATAACGTAGAACCAAAGGAAGTGGGTGTATTCGACCCTCCACCGCAACCCGCAAGGTTTTATTGTGGCTCACACCTATTCACACTCGACCAAATAAACCCAGCTTCTTAACCAAGCCAGTTAGGTTGTCTGGTGAGTGGTATTCCAGGTCAGATGGTAAGAGTACGGCTCTGGCGAACTCTAAAAATCTGATTCGGTCCCCAGCAAGGCAGTCACAGCTCTGCTATTTCATCATTTTCAACAGTGATTTGTGAGGTATAGTTTATGAAATAACTATGGATCTTCATCAACTACAGCCAAATCAATCAGAAAAAAGTGACCTGTATGAACGGCTGTTAGACATGGTAGGCCATCCCTACTTTAGTCCCACAACTGTTTGGTATCAAGCTTCGCCTTGGAGTGAGCCAGTCCTGGAAAATTCTGCCAGAAGTCCATAAGTCTTCTTGCCATCCAGGTATTCAATCTTTATTTGGCAGAAGATAAAGCAAAACCAATGACAGGTTCTGGTCCGATGATCTGCTTGCAGACCTCGATAGGAAGACTAAGAGAGTCGTTTTGGCAATTTGCTACCACTTTAGACGTTGTTCGGTAGGAGCCAAGACCTTCTAATGCCGCTTGACTGTCCGAGAATATTTTTATTGACTTGTGTATGAGTTTGGATTCTTCCAATCCCCCCGCACACAATTCAATAGCATAAATTTCCGCTCGAAATACAGTCGCATAGGTTCCTAGGCTGGTTGATATATCGGTCTTTGTTTAAAATACTTCGTTTGGTAACAACTACTAGGGTCCTTCTTGTGATCCTGTTTCGACTTGCCAATAACTTCAATGCAACTCCTAGAAATGTGTGCTGATGTTACTGCATTATAGATATTGCAATTTTACAGTCACAAATAAATTCAAACAGAAATGATGCAAAACACCTATGGTCCAGTATAAACAATATATTTGGTCAAAAAACATCTGAAGTGATAAATCAAATAAGAGATGATAAAGACAATGTCATCAATGATGAAAAAGAAATGGCGAGTTATTTTAGTAAAACATATGTTAATCTAGGAAAATCATTGGCAGAGAAAATTTTAGGAAACAATTCAAATCCTGTGAGAGAAAAATCAACAAATAATTCAACATCAGAAGATGAAGTCACAAGAATTATATATAATCTCAAAAAACGGAAGTCGCCTGGTATAGATAATATTAAAGCGGAAACTCTAAAGGAGATTGCAAGTCAGATAGCTAGTCCTCTCACTTATATTATTAATAAATGCATTGAAACTGGACAGTTCCCTGATGAATTCAAAAAATCTGTCATATGTCCTATATTCAAAAACGGAGACCTAACGGAAGCTACCAATTATAGACCGATTTCTCTCATTACGAACTTCAGTAATATCTTTGAGAAAATTATAAAAATCAGGTTATCCAATTATTTGGATAAATATAAACTTCTATCTGATAGGCAGTACGGTTTCAAAGAGGGTAAATCAACGGGAAAATCCATTATTGAGCTGACAAATCATATTTATGGAGCCTTAGATGAAAGTAGACCATGTCTTATCATTTTCGTAGACTTCGCAAAGGCTTTTGATACCGTAAGCCACACCATTTTAATATCTAAACTGGAAAAAATTGGGATAAGAGAGAATTGTCTACTGTGATTTAAAAACTACCTTGAGAATCGAACACAATGTGTCAGAATAAATGAAACACATAGTGATTTCGAAAGAATTGAATATGGTGTGCCTCAGGGTACCGTTCTGGGGCCGATACTCTTTTCGATATACAAAGAAAAAATATTCAGCTTTGCAGATGATACTGCAATATTTTATAAGGGCGAGTCATGGCCTACTTTGAAAGAAGGTGTAAAATGAGATTTTTGCCTAATCATATCGTTCTTTGACAACAATCCCCATCAACAAAACGCAATAATTACCTTTTCCTAATTACAAAACAACAATGCACAAATTTGATTCTATATCTGCAGAAAAAAATACACGAATAATGTCAGCAAATATAATAAAATATCTTGGAATAGTTATAGATGTACATCTGAAATGGAACAATCACATCAACTTCCTCTTGAAAAAACTTCGATTTGTTCTTTATAAATTCCGACAGTTGAATGATATTCGTGACCTGAAACAAAAAAAAATTATCACAGTCTTGTGGAAAGTTACATCACTTATGGACTACTCGGATGGGGAGGTATATCTAAAAGTCCCATCCATTCTCTCGAAGTCATTGAGATATCCAAGTGATACACTTTATAAAGAATCGGGATACCTAGAAGTAAGACAATTGTATTACAAAAACTGTAACATAAGACAACATAAACACAAGAATCAGTTAGTGACACTTACCCATGACTATAGTACTAGGCATCGTTCCAAGCAGTTCCAATGTCCTTGGGTGCATAAATCGGTGGGCCAGAAATGTCATCAATACTTGGGTCCAAAACTATATAACAGCTTACCTTCGAATATTCAACAGATACGTAATATCAACCAATTCAAAAGTAAACTAGTCAGATTTATAAAGAACTCACCTAGAGAGAGTGTTCATAATTTAATTTGATCCAATAACACAAGACAAAAGATAAACAGTTTTAAATCATGAAATTTGAACCCCGCACTACCAATATATGAACTTGGCCCTTTCTGTATTACTCATTACAAGTATATTATTGTATTTCATATATTTTATATTATTATTTTAGTCAATATTTGTATCTCCCTAGTTTATCAATACATACATATTATGTGTAAACCTTTAATATTTGTTATCTTCACAAAGAAGTATCAACTTCCGTGATCTGTCTGTATGTGGTTGTTTGTTTCTAATTTTTTTTGTAACCTTTGAATTTGTCTATCAATTCGAGAATGTATGACATTGATATTTTATTATATTTAATTTTTTTTAGCTATTTCAACAAATTGTTTTACTTGAGTTATTGTGATTGTGTTACATGTAACATTATTTAATTTTGTTTATTTGTTAATTTAACCACACACAGGGTTTAACCCTCGGTGGATTTGCACTTTATTCATCATTATCTTCAAGATGTTAATTCTATTTTGCATGCAACATGGATGAATAAATATTATTTTTATTATTAAAAAGTTTGCGAAACGAGCGTAGTTTATTGAGCAATTTCACTAACAAAATAAAACTTACTTTCAACACAAATATCATACAAAGTTTTTGTACAACTGTTCTGTGTTCAAAATAAAATAAATAAATTCAATATTTCTATAAAAACACATTTTGACATTCCTTGTAAGTGGACTATTTTCATGTTATCGCATTTGCTGTGAAGTGGCCGTGTCAAGTGACGCCGAATCACCTGATTACCAACAAACAGTATTGCATTTCATTAGCTAAAAAACAATTATATTAAGCAAAAAAAAACTGAAATTATAATAAAATAAATTACAAGCAACAACCAAAAAATAAAAAACTGAACTATTAACACGAGATAAAAATCAAAAACTTATTATTATTATCATCCGAAGACGATTGTGTATACTAATAATCGAAACGTCGTGAAGTAACTCTGTTTCGAACCATTTAATTGTCATTTCTTGTTAATAATTTTTTAATTTTCATTTCGTGATACTTCAATTTTTGATTTTTTGTTTGTTGCTTGTGATTTAGTTCATTACAATTTCAGTTTATTTTGCTTTATATAATTGTTTTTTCAGCTAATTTGTATAATATTCCACAGATTCTTTCAGAGATGTCCAATCAATTTATATCGTATCAGACAATGAAAATCCGAACTAATGAAGTGCACATTTAAAGTTCTTGCTGGTGTTAAATGTCTTGCATAATGAAGAGCAATAGTGAGGAATTATTTGTTCCCGACGATATTGAAGAGGCTGCAAAAAGGTTTCAATTGAATATTTATCAAAAAAATTGACTCAGCAGTACGACATCGCATATTCTGATTTTCTTAGCTGGTATAGACTTGAAAACATCGAAGGAAATTTCAGCGAAGCCGTCTTCTTAGCCTACCTAGAAGAGAAATCAAAAATATGGAACTCGTCAACTTTGTGGAGCAAGTTTTCAATGATAAAGTCGAGTGCGCTCGTTAAAAATGCTGTTAATGCAGCTCGTTAAAATGTTGTTGACAAAAAATCAAAAACTCTTACGTTTGAACAATACCTTAAGTTTACAAATGAGGCACCAGACGAAAAATATTTAATAACAAAAGTTGCAACTATTTTCGAAATATATTGAGCCTGCTGGATAAAGAGCTGTGCCATTTATTAATAACAGACATTAAATCAATAGATAAATCATTGATTGTTGAAATTTCAAATACAAAAACGAAAATAGGTCGTTCTTTTTTCATTGTTGGTATAAACTCGTTTGGAAAAATTCTACCATTGCTGATTTTCTGAACATCCCGGAAGCAGAGAAATATACAGGTCACTTTTTCAGAAAGTCTTCTGCTTCTTTGCTAGCAGAATCAGGAGCAAATATAACGGAAATTAAGAAGCACGGAGGATGGAAGTCTACATCAGTAGTTGAGGGTTACATCGATCAATCTATTTCTTATAAAAAGGCTATTGGTAAAAGAATAATCCCAACAGCTAGCTCCAGCGTTACATCATCGTCCTCGTCACTTCAAGAATTAAATGTTAATGTCCATGAAATTGTCATCTTAGATAGTTCAGATATATCACAATGCTCTTCAATATCGCAAGGTATTGATATCAGCAATTGTTCTAATTGTACTTTCCATATTAATGCTCATAAATAATAATAATAATGTAATTATTGTATATAATGCATTTGTAACAGAATTAAATTGTATCTATATACATATATTATTCATAATGAAACTTCTTTGAAAATTGGATAATTATATTTAGTTTATTGCTATTTGGTTGAAAAAAATTGTGTTAAAATACTTTTAACACTAGTGTTAAAAATATTTTTCAACACGATACTTTGTAAACTTTAATACTCTCGACAACCAATAAAATGTCACTTCTGATGACAGTTTTACAAAAAAAAATTCTCTGTCTGTCTGCCTGAAACTGATGATCTGAAAACTTTCTTATACAGTTTCCACTAATAGGAATAGTGATTCAAGAGGAGGGTTTACGTGTATAATGCATTGGTGTTTTGCAAAGAGTTCATTAAAATATGATGATGTTATCCGTACGAAGTCGGGAAGCTTTTCCCAAAAACATCACCTAATTTTTTTTGAGATATACCAAAATAATGGACTTTATATTGTTTTTCGTCTATAGGACTACATGAACTTTTATAGGACTTGAGAATAGTCCGTGATGTTGACATCTTTTAAGAATAGCTTGTCAAAGCTATTTCAATATAAAAAATGGTTGATTATAAAGTGATAATTGGAATGCTATTCAGTCTGATACGATATTAGTCAATAGCCAGCAAGACAACTGGTGCAGAACATACTTTTTGCAGAATATACTTTTTTCAACAATAACCAAAACGTAAACCATGTATTTGTAAAAATATCGGTCATATGATGATTTTCATAGGACGTCTGCAAATATTCCAGAATAATTCTGAACAATTATACAGAGTCTTGAAATTTGTTACAGTTGTTTGAAGTAATAAGGCGCTTATTTAGCCGAAACAAGATTGAAATTATTAGGTCTAGTGGCGTCTCGGTGGACACAACAGCCTAACATATTATGAAAGAGAAGAACGCCACTGCCTTTTTTGTCACTTATGATTTCTTCATATCACTCTTCTCGTTTTCGACAAAAAAATCACTTCTAAAAACTATCTATGGACAACATACAATAAAAACCAAAAATAAATAATGAACAATTTCGAGTAAATGAGCGAAATGTCCATCTTCTGATAAAATACATGACTGCAATCGATTTGTTATTGATTGTCTGACACATTCAAAAATACATAGAGTATTCTTCATGACATTGCAATTTTCAATTAGTCGATTACTCAAGTCATTCACATCTAGTACAAGAGTTTTGTAAACAAGAGCATTCAGATGATCTGGACCACGAGCTGGCCAAATTTGAAGTCGTGTCAAATGCAGCGATTAGGGTAGGTCGAGATGCTGATGAGCAAGAACACTATAATGAGCTGAAGCTCCCGTCGTGCATAAAACACATGTTGCTTCTTTCCACTACTAGTACTTCTTCTAACAAAATGAATGAATGATTTCGCAGAAAGTCCATGTAGAATTCACCTGTTGAAAAAAAATGGGCCAATTAGGTGGTCACCAATCATTTCTAAACAAACATTCAGCGAAAATTGTTGCTGAAAACAACTTTCTCTAATAATGTAGGGATTTTTGTTGACCCTAAAATAGCCACTGTGAAAGTTCATTATAGCATCTCATGAAAAATTTGCTTCTTCCGTAAATAAAATATTTGGTGAAAACTAGTTTTGTGTGCCATTATATGAATCAAACACAAACAAAACATTATTAATCTTGTCAGTAGAGATTAGATCCGCTGGATATGATATGGACATAGAAGGTTTCTTTTTAGAACTGTTTTTGAGCTGACTTCCAGCTGCAGTGCAATGTTCCTGGAATCTTCTTTTATCGCATCAAGGCTTGCTTCTTCTAGTTTAGGCATTGTTACAGTTTCTGGTCTTCAATCATTCAATAATTTTTATTGAAACTTTCAGTTTCACGTAATCTTACATATAGCGTTCTGACTGTTTCAGCTTATGGAATTATTCTGTTACGATATCTGTCCTGGTAAATTTTCCGTGCTTCTTCCGCATTTTCATTGATAGAATCACTTTTAATTGACCACTGTGACTTTCACTGATATGAAAATACTATCACTGTCTCCAAAGTTTATGATATGCAAAGTGGCTTCAATATTTTTTTCTCGAAAACGAAGCTAGATATGAAGAAAATACAAGAGACAAAAAAGTTGCATCTTCTGTTGATTGATCTAAAACAAAAAAACTACAATAACAAATCATTGGCGTACTTTCTCTTCCCAATATTGCTGTGGTGCTTACTGAGACTCCACTGGACCTAATAATTTCAAACTAGTTAGAGCTTAATAAACACCTCAGTACTTCGAATAAATGTAGCAAATCTCAACCAAATTCGTGCAAAGATATTCATGATATTTCATTGATACATTTTTTTAAACTTCAGCGACCTGTATCAAAGAAACGAAGCATTCCGAACATAAATTCATAAAAACTTTTATTCTTAAAATATCTAACGAATCACCATCTGGAGTTTTGTACCATAGTTAGGAAACACTCTGTATTTGTAATAAGATTGCCAAAGGAATGATTAATGAATAATGTAACTGAGTGTAAATCAATTAAGTCTCACTGCTATACATTTTTTGTCTCTCCTGGTGTCAATGAGGATTTTGAGTGATTTAAATCTCATCATCATATGGATTTATTGTATTAAATATATTTCTTGTAGTATTTCTTGTCTAACATAAAAATCACAACTTAGGAATTTCAAATGGAACATCCAGTAAATTTATACATTTTCAGATCTAGCCATTCATTTCACATACAAATATCCTATCTTAATGAGAAAATACAAATAATACTCAACTGAAAAATATATTGCAACAAATCTAAGAATTGACTGTCCTAAACAAATTTATTTCTAACAATATTTCACTATCATAAACTAATTTATTCACAACACTGAGCACTTAATTTATTTCCACTATTTGAATTCCTTGTTTCACAGACCAATTCACTTTCTGAACTCAATTTCCCTCTTGGGACGAGAAGCCGGCCTTATATATCGGTAACGATCATTCTAGAATTTTGTAGTCGTTTTGATATTCAACTAGAGTTTAACCAGCGGTTGCCGATTGCATTCCTTTTGCGGTGATGTTTTGTGTTTTTTCGTTTTGTCGCTCGGTCAAGGGAGGCTTCAGATTCGTTACAATATGACTGACTTCCATGATATACGTAAAAACCGAACCACCACATTCTAACTACCAGAATTTTACATTGAAACCAATAGAAATAAAAAATGTATAGGGATGAATCTGAAACGGTTCACATACGGTATATGATATATGGATCAAAAACATAAAAAAGAATGGTTCGTTATCATATATTTTGTAACAGCAAAAAACAAATATATTATTTCAAGATGTTAAAGAGATTAATTATTTTTATTCTTCATGGAACGACTGACAAATTATATATTAATGACTGTCATCTGAAATGGGTTTCTCTTGAAATCAATTTTTCATCAAATCAGAACAGAATACTGTCGACGCGACGCGTGTTTCGCTAACCAAGTGAGCATCATCAGGAGCTGAAATTGTTATCCAAAATATCGTTACTTCATGACCATATCAAACATATCATTTCAAGAATACAGAAAACACTACCAATTTTTTTAATTTCTCATATGACTGTCATCAGAGAGACGTTTGTTTTTTACTACTTTACATTATGTTTGTGCTTCGAATGTTAGATAATTGTGAAAGGTTATAAATCCAAAAAAAAGTATAAAAAAGTAGAGCTCATATTGGAAACTAACAATTAATAAACAAATTATATATTATATATTATAATCTAAACAAATTAATCATCAATACTAACTCACCGGTCATAAGTTCTGTCACATTTTCATTTGAACTTTTGGTAAATATCCGTTTTGACGGTACCCGGCGATTTTGAAAAAAGTTTTGAGTGTGCTTACGTATTTTGATGCGTAGATTACGAATCCGAAAGAAAAAAGCGGCGCCCTCCCTTATTCACACAGTTAGGGCCCTTTGAAGTTCAGAAAAGGGCAACTTTTCAGCCTTCTTTTTCACAAAATAAACTATTCAAAAACAAAAGCATTCATTTACTAGGTCAGCTTCACACCTTATTCCTCCTTTTCCTCCTTTCAACAATCAATAAAAATGTTAAAAAATGTACGGAGCTGCTTTTTGGTTACATATCTCTGTAGTTTACGTTTTTAAAGTTAATGGCATAGTTGATAAGACTGATGCTGTCAATATTCCTAAAGTAATTCAATTTTGTTTGCCTTCATTCTTTAGATTTTTGGTGGTGTATCTACGAATTTGAAATAGTAAGCAGAGGCAAATACCAACCGCTTTTATCTGAAATGTCACTAGTAACTAATCTAGAAATAGAGGAATGTCACCGGAAGAAGCATTCGTTTTTAAATTAAATTTTTTATAAGAAAAATGTTGATTGTTGAATTGAAAAATGTCAATTAAGGAGAAATAAGGTATAAAGGTGACCTAGTGAATAAATGTGTTTATAAATAGTTTATCTTTTGAAGAAAAAGGCTGTAAAGTTGCCCTTTTCTGAACTTTGAAGCGCCGTAAATTTGTAAATAAGGGAGAGTTCCGCTTTTTTCTTTAAGATTCGTAATCTACGCATCAAAATACGTAAATACACTCAAAATTTTTTTCAAAATAGCCGGAGCCCTCAAAAAGAATATTTACGGAACTTTTCAGATATTATTTTAATATATGGGCATTTCTGAGTATGTATCAAAGTTCTCAATTTTTGGTTGAGTACACGACTTTTTCCTTCTCCAAAAGACACGAATTTGTCGCATTCGTCGATTTAAAGGTATTTGGTTTTGGTCGTCTAGATTTGGCTTCTTGATAGGACGTAGGTTCTAGGTGTAATGGATTTTATTTTTGAGGTTGTGTGTGATATGAATGGAAAAATGGGGAGTGATTCAAGTGACCGTATGAATGACATGGGTCAGTTTTTCATGCATATTTTTAATTGCGTTAATTGACGCTTTTTATAACATTCAGAATCTTGATTATAATATATATGTACCCACTAACACACAAATATGAATCAGGTTATGTTATGTTTACATAATGCATGGTATTTGCATTAGAAGAAAAGCATTATGGACGTTTCCTTTACGTATACAAAAAAAGAGTTTACCGTGAAGCACCCATGGTTATAGTTCACCGAATAGAAAAAAAAACATCAGGTTACAATGAAATAGTTTTGACTCACCTTTTCCTTCCTCTCCACCAGTTGTTACTTCAAAATATGGAACTGAGTCACAAAAACAACTCTTGAGTACATCAATTATCTTTAGTATTTCATGAACATTATAAATGCCCTTCAAACCATTCAATTCAAATGGATATTTCAGGCGTTATCGCACAATTGAAACTTTCGCACGGCAGAATAAATTTGAGAGGTGATGAAGAAAAGTTGCAATTGCGTTAGTTCTTCACACAGTGAATCGCTTTGTAAGTTAAGGTCACATTTCTGTTTTGCGTTGTCTCCAGGTATATACGTACTCACCATAGTCGAATCGAAATTGATAGTTTTGAGCATACTTTTGTTTGAGTGAATTTCATCATAAATCATTATTTTTGGTTAAAATCGAATGTAACACTAGAGCAGAAAAAAGTGGGGCATATATGATCTGCTACCCTCAGGAATCCGGGGGATCTCTAATACATTTATGTAAGAATTATAATTACTAAACTGCTGATTAATGTCAAATAAATTAGAAAAAAGTCATATTTTTCAGAAAAATGTTGAAACAAAATAGGAGATGTGAAATTTCTCAGCTGAGCTTTAATACGATTGATGGAATTGAAACCCCTGCTGTCGAATGAATCTGAATAAAATACTTTCGCTACACCAGAACAAATACACTGTCTCTCGACACGCGTCGTTAGGTTTGTTTAAGTTAGTTCGTAGCTTAGGAATTGACAGCGCAGTTAGTTGGGTGAATGATATTTTACGATAGTAAGAAAATCCTTAGTCTACGATGTCTAACAGGCCTTCTTACAGGCCACTGTCATTTGAATTATCTTATGCAGAGACTTGGACTGTCGGAAGAGAGGGTGTGTCGCCTCTGTTTGGAAAATGATGAAACAGCAAAGCATATACTTTATACCAGCCCCGCTAGGGACCGAATCAGATTTTTAGAGTTCGGCAGAACCGTACTCTTACCATCTGACCTGAAAGACCACTCGCCTTATGAACTAATAGGCTTCGTCAAAAAGCTGGGTTCATTTGGTCGAGGGTGAATAGGTGTGAGCCAAAATAAACCATTCACTCGAGTTTGTTGGATGGTTATGTATTCTGTCTTGTATTTGAACAAAAAAAATGAAAATGCTGAAAAATATCATTTCAGTTGGATGTGACCCTATGAATAATATGTTTGAATATTGAATGAACGTGACAACGCATGAACAAATGAATATGTATTCAAATGCAATTACAATAGAAACTCAATTTAAGAAAATTAAATATATATTCTAAAAAAGACCACAAAAAGAATCTGAAGTAGTTAACGAAAGATAATTTCAAGTAGTTTCTCAACTTCGGTTTTATTTTCTAGGATTCCTCTTTACTTTCTTTGACAATTGTCTTCTTGTCAAATTTTCTCCTGAAAAGCCTTTCAGTTCATTATAAATGATCGCTAGCGAGATCATTGCCACAGTTTTGATTTATTTGTTTTTTGTGAATTATTCGAATTTGAATGAAAAGGTTCCATTAAATTTGCAAGCCAAACACTTTGGATCTTATATTTGCTATTTTCATTCTGCTTTGAAGGATTATTTCATAACCTGAACTCATCTAGATTATATTCCGGTAATTTAGGATTCATTATTTCTATCTACAGGTAGATGGTGTGTTTTCTGCTAATGCAGCTATTTTGGCAAACATGATTTTTGGCACATGATTTCAGTGAATTTGATATCATTCAATACCTACATCTGTTCATTGTTTCACAGAAAAGAATTATTTGATACATCTTCAGTCTAAAACCAGATGAATCTTGTCAAACATATTTTCAAAAATATACAATTTGAGTTGCATCAAACAGCTTTTCAGTGCCCTGATTACCCAACTAGGAATGGAGATCTCATCAGAATTCTTGCATACACCTGATCATTTAATGAAAAAAAAACACCCGTATAGAGTTTTTCAATCATCTTTCTACAAACCTGAGAGAGCAACACCTTCAAATCAAAATTGAAAGGATATTTGTAAGAT
>WOGN01001214.1:0-20106 GCA_015342105.1 Leptinotarsa texana | reverse complement strand
GGCCTCGCTATGGGGTGAGATTATAACAAATCTCGAGGCCACATGCATCACCAGGAAACCATCCCACCAAGAGGGATACCCAGACGGCGAGAGAAATATCGGCCGTGCCCCACATTTAAAATACAGATCCACAAACCATTCAAGACGAAAGAGACAGAAGTTTCGAATCCAAAACTCGATATAATATAAGATGACAACAGGAAAAGTCTTCCTTCAATGAACGCTTAGAATGTCAGGGATACCTGACAGTGACATTGTCATTTGTGCACAAAAACTGTTTTATTGTTCGCCGTTAGTAAAATGCCGTACTAAACTGAGACACATAAGATTGAAATTCTAATAATGATTGGCTACGGAGATAGGACAAGAACACAAAATGAAGTAACCCATTTATTCAGAAAGAAGTATCCCGATTTACCACCCATATCGTGAAGTACCGTAAGCAAGATCGAAAAACACTTCCGGGAAAATGGGCATTTAAGAAAAACAAATAATCATGGTCGGAGTGCGGTCAGCGAAGAGGTCAAAAAATGTTCTTCTATCCGTCGAAGAAAATCTCCATGTCCCCACTAGGCAGATAGCTAGGGAACTCGAAATTAGCCAGTCTTCAGTGGCAAGAGTTCATAAAGCTGAAAAATTTCATCCATATAAAATAACAATCTTCCAGGAACTCACCAAAGAGGATCCAGATAGAAGACTCAAGTTTTGCGAACAAATGGATGGATCTACTAGGCAGGAATGTTGTACAAAAATAAAACGTACTCCTTTCTGATGCATCAACGTTTATGTTGAATGGTGTGGTAAATCGTCAGAATTGTCGTTATTGGCCAAACTGAAACCCACACTGGATGAGCCAAGGCCACACTCAACATCCAGAAAAAGTCAATGTTTGGGCAGGGATTGTTGGTGATCGAGTTATAGGACCGATTTTCTTCCAAGAAAATCTTACTGGAGCAAGATATTTAGAATTCTTGCAGGAGGACCTAGTTTCGAATTTGGCTATTTTGTTTTCTTGTCCTATAGAAGCTGGCGTCATGAATAGAAACATGTGGTTTCAACAGGATGGTGCGCCTCCTCATTTTGCAAGACCTGTTCGTGAGTACCTGAATGATATATTTCCAGGCAGATGGATTGGCAGAAGAGAACCCTATGAATAGCCACGTAGGTCTCCGGGTTCAACACCTCTGGAGTTTTCCTTATGTGATTACTTGAAGAGCAGAGTTTTTAAGACCAAACCAGAAAATATTGAGGATTTAAAAGAATTAATAAGACAGGAGTGTAGGCTAATTTTCGGCGAAGTAATCAGAAATGTTCAAAACGAGTTTCTGTTACGTTTAGAGTATTGTCAGTTAGTAAATGAACAACATTTTGAGCACTTGTTGAAGAAAGACTATTGAATTGAATTCATTCTTTTTTTGAATTAGATAATCTTGGTTAAATATCTTTCAAAAGACACGGAGTTAAAAAATTGAAATGTGGCAGGCATGTGCAACTTGTTGAACCCTTTAATAAAAGTCATTAAAAAAACAGGGTTTTTATTTTAAAAAAATATCGATGACGTCATATCTCATATTTGAGAAACACGCATTAAAATAAATCAATTTAAAATATTAATCGACGTGTCCGGGCATATTTCCGAAAGAAACAACACCTTGTTCCATGTTAGAGACTCGCACTGTATGTAGAAATTAGATAAAACTTTTACTTTCATGAAATGAAACTTTCGTGTACATTTTCAACTTTGGGTATAAATATGCGATCCTCCAATGTGTGCACACGCTTACAGCATCAACCGCGGGCAGATTACATAAACACGGCCTCCTTATTTGAACCCATAAATAAACACACCAAGCCATATAATCTTTCTATTGTTATATCGGACACTTTATGTTCGAGCAGCTGAAAATGTTCTCTGCATTCGTCGGTGTATTCTCATAATATCGTTTACAGGCGCTTTTCTTCTCTGCCGCATAGGGAATGAAATTGAAATTAGATTGACTCAAATTCTTATATTACACTTCGAAGCACTTTCTGGGTCGCGAGAACAGGAACAAATGTTTAAGGGATATTTCTAAAGAGCGAGTCGAATTTTAAATTTCGTCGCCTCCTGAGGTGTTCCTCGCCAAGTACTTCACTCTATTTATATTGGATATTCGAAGAAGTTTTTCTTTAGGGACTCAGGACGCGGATGAGGGCTTTAACGGGAATGCAGCAATATTTTTTTATGTTATACCATACTGTTTTATTTCATCCAAGATCGTACCAGTATATACCGATACATCATATTGAGGGGCGATATACCTCTTACTGCATTTAGGAAATACTTGATTATTTACATTTCCTTACACAGGGTGTTTCATTGAAAAATCTATGGACATGAGAAGTAACTAAGTCAAACTCAATATCAATGTTTTTATATATTACGTTTGTGGTGTGAGGAACTTCCGAAGAAACAGAGCAATCAAATTCGACATAAACTTATTCAAAGAGGTGTTGAAGAAGTCATGTCTCACTAAAAAACGCCATTAAAGATGACAGTATTCCATATGAGTCAATGGAACACGTACAATACTTATGGAAAATGATTTTCGGTGAATTCTTCCGATTTTTTATTAGGATAAATTTTCCAATGTCCTCTACGGGCACAACGGAAAATAATAAACAGTTTTTGAGAAAAAACCTGCGAAATGGTGGATTTGGTATTGAAACGGGAGAAATAAGCCGTGTTATTTTGCAACTTCATGTCTCTCGAAAATTGTAAAATATGCGTTAGCAATTCTTTTGTGTATATTGTGTCTTCACAGCACCGTTTGCCAATAATTACAGACCATACAGATTGAAGTATAAAGCCATAATCCGAGGAATGAAAAAATAATTTTTATGACATTATGAAAAAAATAGATTGTCAGAAAAAAAGCAATAGATATGGAAATGGTTATATAGAAGATGATTTGAATGATATATAGGGGGTTATTCAGGAGACGAAAATGGAAGTCAATTGTATTACGAAAAAACACTTCAACACTTTGTGGAATTTTAATGAAACAAATAATAACTATTGAAATGATAATCAATCAACAACACACTATTGAAGTAAAGTGAAGCGCATTCAGTCAATGATATGAGGTTCCAACTCATTTCCATTTCGATTTCCCGCATCGATGATGTAGTCCAACAAGTTTGTTAACGGATATTTGACATTTGATCATTCATGTCTGGCGTATTCAATGAACTAAAGAACACTTGAAACTTGAGCACATGTGCCCAGTGTTCTGGCACCTGCCTTAAGAGTACAATAATAACCTGTTGAAGGTTTATGATTTCTCATTTGTGTACTGTATCCACATTATATATTTTGTTCCATTGCAATGACAAGAAAAAACTCTGAAAAAAGTAATTCTCGTTATTGGAGTGAAGTATCGAAGTGAATTTTATTTTGTTCTTTCCTTTGATTTGAATCTAATACATAAGATGGAGCAAGTCTCAGTTGATATGTACTGACAGTTGAATCTCGTAAGTAGTCCAGAGTCAGCCTAGAAAAATAGGCAAAATAGGCAATGGTATCCATCTTTCCCGTCTACTCTAGGAATGATTTTCTTTCTCTATTATGTTCTGTACCCTATTTACTTGGCGAGATCTTTCCAGAAAGAGTTGGGCTGATTCTTCATCTGCTTCTCTGATTCCAATCACTGAGTGTTATCTCAAAATAATTGATCCACCAATGAGAAGAAAATCCTCCATCAGAAAAAGGAAATGGGTTGATATTGTGGTCTGGAACAACTCAAAAATTGATTTCATATGTCCATTGCCTGCTTCAATTCCCCACCGGGTTTTGGTCACTGTAGACTGAAGGGCATTTTATGTACAATATAATTCTTCCAGAAGAGAAATAGCGTCTGTATAACCAGGATCGACAACGAAAATATCATCCTCAACAAACTAGTTCCCTATCCCATTATTGTCTCACTGAAAATAATTTCGCAAAGTTGACGCGTCGCTGTTTCTGGGGTCGGAGAAATAAGGTCCTAGAATTGACAATGTATAATTGTCGGGAGCAACAATCAATTTTGGCTTCAAAAAATGGTAATTTTTGTGTCTACAGTAAGACTGCCGGAATACTATGGGATTATTGCTTTCCTCCACTCCACAATGATCTGTATATTTCTAAGTGCCTGCAAAAAAGCCACCAAATTCCTTTTTTTTCATTCTATATAATCGAAAATTGAACTGCTCCCCAGGAAGAATTTTTCTCAGGAAAGAAACGTTCCCATTCAAGTGACGTATGCAAGACCCAGCATTATCTCTATTGTAAATGTTTTTCGAAACAAATACATTGACTCGTTACTTCAGAGTTAACTGATTTCGATTGATTTTCGCGTTATATACTATGCCCGATTCGCTCGAAGTTTATTACAAAATATTCAGCATGAGAAACGTCCAGTAGTATTCCAAAGCATTCATCTCGTTCACTACTACCTTATTACAATTCAGGTACAGTCTTGTGAAGTTGTCAATGGGAATATCTGGTAGTCCTGATTCTTTCCTTTGTTGAATATCAATCTCCCGTTTTTCTTCATCATCTACCGTATTTAATTTTGCCATTCATTGTATATGAAAAATATTGTTGCATATGAAATAATGTCTTTGATTTTGAATGAAAGCTATCAGAGTGGTATGAAATATCAAATGAACAGGCAAAATATTTAAACTTTAGAAAAAAAAATTATTTACTATATATACATTACACGAGTAGAGACATCACTAATGATATGTCATCATGAAAACCAATAGACAACTGGTAACATTAGCAAAAATACCAGTTGAAATATTAGTTCAGTAGCGAATAAAATATATAAAACTATGTGACAATATTAAAATGTGATAATGGAATGGTTGGTTCAATTATATGATGAATGAAAATATGTAGGATTATATCAAATACATTATTTCGTAAAGAAATGATAGGACAATTGGAAAAATGACAATAATGAAACATAGCTTAGTTGAGAGAGGTGCTTGCTTTCATTTTCTCACACGCTATTTTGCCGACTTAGAGCCGTTTTTTTGAAGACTGTTCATTATTTTCCATTGTGTCCATCGAGACATTCGATCAGGATGTTAAATGTTTTTCTTTAATGAATCTTGCTACAAAATTTTTCATTAATATTTATAGTGTTTTAACTTGAAACCATATCAATATACCCAATTTGTTTGACTTCCATTATTTTTCCATGTATCAGCCCTTATACCGTGTTACACAGGCTCATGATACACTCCCTTTTTCTCCTTCATTTCTTCAGCAATATTTCTGAAACTTGAAAAATCAAATATGCTCACTAGACGGAACTCTATGACATATTTGTAAGAAAAATGCAACTTTCTATTTTTCCGGAAATGACAACAACTTTCAATATTCAACTTGGACATCCTTTATATCGTTACAAGATTGGTTAGGGATGATCATGGGATATCCAACGATACCAGGTTGAATGGTGTTATCTGTAATAACTACAGAGATATTGCCATTTTTTATACATAAGCCCAATGAGTAGGACAGAGAAACTTTTTCTGGAGGGTCCATCCAACTCTTTCCCCCGCTCTTTGATGTGCATACTGTGCAATTATTGGAAAACGGTGCTGTAGAGATGCAAGACCCATGGAAGAATTGGTAAAGCACATGCTACAATTTACAAAAGGCATGAAGTTGCAAAATAACACTGCCTATTTCTCCCGCTTTACTACCAAATTCCCCACTTTGCCGACCTTGAGCATTTTTTTTCTCAAAAGCTGTCCATTATTTTTCGTTGTTCTCGTTGAGAATCTTGATCAGGATATTAAAAAGCTTATAAAACCAAAAAGACAGCAGAATTCACCGAAAGCCATTTCCCATAATATTTGTGCGTGGTACTCATATCATAACTCCTTTATTGGGTAGTGTTCCTATAAATGAAATTCATTCAAATTTTATAACGAATGTTTGGAATACAAATTGAATAGGTAAAATTAAATTCTCGCAGAATTCAATGTTTATATGAAAGTATCTAAAGCAAGCACTTCTATCAAATAACAGAACCGCAATACTCTTCTTAACTGCATTTTGCCAATTAAGTAAGCATCTTCAGAAAATAAACAATATCCAACAAGGTAAACTTTCACCTCACGATACACAGCAGTCATTACTGGTAAAATTTTTCTCGTGAAAGTTTCCGCAAGTGATCCATTGAAAGATGGTCTGTTTGTTTTAAAATTTTCGTCAATGTTCATGATTTTTATGCCCCACTTCACTATTTCCAAACTCTCGAAAGCATCAAAAACTCTATTGTCAAGTTTTGATCACAGCAATTCCAGGCTGCTTCAATTAATTTTCTGACCTCTCTCCAAGAAATGTTTAGCGGCACTAGATTTTTCTATTCTACGGAATCGAATATGAACTGTGTGTTATCTGAAACGGGTTTTGATGGCCCTCCCAGTATAACAGATATAGTTTTGGCCACAGTTCTCATAGCTATCCTCACATATATATCTTTGACTTTTCATTTCCCAACATCTTGTGTATTGAGTTACCACACATTTGTTGAAGTGAGTAAAAAGTTTTAAAGGCTACGTTCATATTCAACTCCTCAGAAATACCATCAAATCTGATTGTTTCTCTTGGTTAATACGAAAGGATAGTACATTTCCAATTTGTGTCTTTTCGAATAGTCGAAAATTCTCTTTCAATTCATTGCCTAATTAACTTATTAGGACCAATTAATTGTCTAATTAATGAAATTAGGATGATAATTGTTGACTCCAGCTATGCCCCTGATAAATTTTCCCAATTTAATATCTTTCTTCACCAAAGGGAAAAGTAACAAGCATATCTACCATATTTGAAGAAAACCAGTTGCTATCAGCTATGTACTTGATAATATTTTTCTCAATATCGTATAATTCTTCACTCGAAGGGAACGTAACTAGCCTTTACCTGTTGTGAATCAATTTTCAGTAGTTAAAAAAAGGTTTCCTACTTTTGATTTTTTTGTGTAACTAGTCAAAAGCTATAAAGGGAAACATTTGATTTCTAATTGCTGTGCTTCGATTACATGTCCACTGAGATCATTGATCCTGAGAAGATTTCCTAACTATTCGATAGTTTTAAGACTCCAATATAGAAAAAATATATCTGATATTTTCATACTGAATCTCTTGGATGTGATGTACTCTTCATGTGAAAATATTTCAATGAAATGTTTGTTCAACAGGTGTTCGAAATATCTGCAGGAGAAAAAGATTAGCAGAAGAGGAAGTTGATGAGAGGGAGTTACAACTTTCAGGAAGCAAGATGGTGCTGACAACAACGCAAAATTAAAGAGAAATTAAAATATAGATCATGTTTTCATCCAAATATAAAAAGAAATATTTCATGTACTCTCATGTGAAATTATTTCAATTGAATTCCACTACAAAAACAGATATGCTGGTTGGGTTCAACTTGATTATTCATTTATTTTTCCATTTTTTAGAGAGCTTTGGAATTTTTGAAACGTAATATTTGCAATAGCTCACTGAATAATATTTTTGTGACTCCAGTAGTGTTAATAAAGAACCAATATGAACAAATACATTGATGAATAAATCAAACAGTTATCATTTCAAAGATTCTGACTGGGATTTCTTACAAAAATAGCCGAAGTTTTCCCTACATTTGACATATAAAACTATTTTCACCCACATCTGTAACTGCGTTTATATGTTGTTGGGGACGGGGGGGATTCAAAAGACATATTTTCATTCGTATAAATTCAGAAAACAACTTACTTTCCTGAAAGGTAACATTTCAATATCCATTTAGAATGGAATTTTAGGCAGTACATTCCCATCCCTCAACTTTTGTGAACCTAGGTGCATCTAACGTAGTCATGCAACATATTTCGTGAAAGGTATTTACATTACATTTGCCGAGAGTCCTTCGGCGAAGTTAAAGCTACATTTCTGTAAATAATGCTCAACCGAGAGATTGCCGCAAACATAATGGAATAACTTTGTTGTGCCTCTAATTAAAATTCATTTCTCACCTGAGGAGATGATGATGGACAGAAGAGTTCTAGATGGAATTTTACTCGGTGAAGGCAAATTCCGAATAAAAGTATTTCACAGCTTTGTCAAACTTGATCGAACATAAATTTGAAAAGAGAGTTACCCAAATAACAAGGGATCATATTTTCATAAATACACTCGAAATATGACGAAACGAAATCAAAAGTAGATGCAAAATGATTTAGATGTCTATGATTTTTTTGAGATTGGTGCCAGTGAAACAATGAAGCCATAATTTCATGGCTGACACTAATCTTGAAAAAATTGTAGGCCCCTAGTTTGTTTCGTAGCGACTCTCGATTTCGTCTTGTTGGTTGATTTCGTATACATCTCAGAATATCATTCCATAATCTATAGGTATTTTTTAATACGATTCAATTATTTTCAGATACTTTTCATCGCTCAATTTCAAGTTAGCTCATATCAGAAAACCTGGCAATTGAATTATTGTTGTTTCAGTTTCCGCTGACGAGTTTTTTCGTGTGGTCAGTTATGTTTTTGTTTTCTTCCAAAATGTTTATCCTTCAACAATACATCCTCACCTCATATCACACGTATACATATAATTTTATATCTTATGAAATATAACTAATTTTGATGGAACCTGCTAAGTGACATTTTTATTCTGTATATGAATATTTTGTTGACGATTCAGATTTGTCAATACCTACAAAAAATATTGATGAACTTTTCCAGAATTCATTTCATAGTATTCAAATATCGAATTCACAGTTGCAGAAGAAATGAATCAAAGAATATTTTTCTCAAATATGAAGTTGACTAATACTGATCTCTCAAGAATAGAATTCAAAGACTACATCAAAATTCATATTGGGAGTCTAAAAACATACAAACAAATACTTTCAGAGAATCATCATACATTTCATTCAGTAACAGAAGACTCATCATTTATATCATCTTACAAAAATGAAAATTAGTATTATAAAATCTCTCAAGATCAGGATGTTATTTCAGTTTTGTATTTAATAAAATTGTTTTTCCAGTTGATCTTTTCAATTTCTTCACAGATTCTTTCAGGGATTCCAAATCAATTCATATTATATTAGACAGTTTCCTCAACTGCAAGTGCAGTCAACGTGGCCACAATATTGTGGTTGCCTCAACTGCAAATATATGGTCCGAGTACGGCCGGACTAACTGTCAGTGCTATGTATTCTATTGTACATTATGATGAATAAAGTCGATTTATTATCAATTATTATTATTATTAATGTTAATTTTAATGAAGGAAATATCCAAGTCAAATGTTAACTGTGTTGCTTTCTATCTGAAATGTGAAAATGTGAAGAAGTGAATATGCAACATGGATTGCGAATAACATTTCGACAAGATTTAGAGGCAGAACTTCCACTATATGTGAATTGTCTAATGTTTATGCGATTCCGTACGCAGACCAATTCTATATGAGTAAAATACAGTCTGCCCAAATACAGATTCAATGAATATTTCATCAGTTCGAACTTCCATTGTCTAATCTAATATAAATTGATTTGAAAACCCTGAAAATTAATAAAAATGAAATATTAATACAAACTGAAATTAAAAAAATTAAAAAATATCATCAACAAGAAATGAAAAATCAAAAATTAAAAGATTCCAAATCAAGTTACGTCATAACGTTTCAATTATTAGTATCCACAGTCGTATTTGGATGATGATTGTTTATTAAAATTTTTATTTTTTGGCTAATATTTTTAATTTTTTATAGATTTTTTCAGGGATTTCAATGGAAGTCCGAACTAATGAAATACAACGTCATGTATCTTGGATAATAAACACGTACAAAAGTACCTTGTACACCTTGTACATCTAACGGTACTATAGAATTTCTACAGAAAATCCAATTGCTTCTTCGAAAGTTTGTACGCATAAAGAAGTTACCATTTTCCTAGTCTCGAACTGCAATATCTGATCCAACATACTACCGATAATTTAGGTATTTATATTCAATACGTAAGCACTCGTAATGCTGCTATTTATGGTTGTATCTACTACGTTCAGTTAGTTATATTTGTATTCAGTATCTATGTTATCAACTTTCGTTTGCTGATATCTTCGTATTGTTGATTCCATCATTATATTCTTTTACCACTCTACTCTTTCCTACAGTATTTTATTCAATATGGAAATGAGTATTTAATTCTCCGTCTGTTACGAAATCTCTGATAACTTCACAAAAAACGACTTTCATCCAGTAGCGATCATTATTTTCATTATGCAAATTTCTGAACCACACTCCTGATACTCAACTTCCTCGTTTCATGAAAAATGTAGTTTTTCTTTGTCAAACTATATTATCGGTCCACTACCTCCCTGTTATAATCCACCCAAAAAGTCTATTGAATCAAACCGACCTCGAATTCCTTGCCGTTTCTTTTTTGTTCATCATTATCGCAATATGAACTAGGTTCGTCCCAATTGAACAGGACCAGCCTCCACACTCGAGAAATCTTTTCGCTCATTCCTTTCATTGATTTTTCAGATTTAATGGCTTGTCGCCAAAGGCGTCCCCATCTTCAACAAAGCGCATCAAACGATTGTCGTAAAGTAAAGAAAAGCATCGGATTTCTTAAATACGTCTTCATTTATCATTTTGTTCTCGTGCAATATGGATTCTGATTTTCTTTTGTTTTTCGTTCTCCGACAACGCCTCTCGAGACTTTCATGAAATATGATGCCATCTTTTGGTTCGCTGACCACTTATACACTCGGTAACTTTATAGCCGAACTCCCAGCGAGAGACGAACTCGTGCATAATCGCCTCTCGTAAAAACTCACCCGAAAACTTTGCTTCAAAAGCTTATAAATCTTTGAGCTTTATGTCAGGGCCATATAGCGATTTAATGAAGCTATTAATTAGGGAGGCTGTACCTTAAGTGTCTGTAGTTGCATTATATCAGCTCGTTTTCGATATAAATCCGAAGAAAAGTCGTTGAGAACCGAGGAAAATGAGAAATTAGCTACAAACAACTTTAAAGAGTCATTTGCGATGCACTGCGTGCAACGTTAATTCCTTGAACACACAAAAGACGCCGTGAAATTCAATTTTCTGAATACCAGCTAGAGTTTCGGAACTGTTTTTGGAATGGCAATAATCTCAAACAAATCGTACCCTTTTCAGGATTTCAGTAGTTGAAACATCATATAATCTTTCCACGATTTAGTTACACATAAGCAAGTTATACTAAAGAGTTCAATATATAAAAATGTTGAATGTTTCAGTTGATCATTAGTGATCATACATATGACATAAAATAGATTGATTCATAAAAATGAAAGGATTTAGATAACTTTTAATTAAAAAAATATTGAAAAATGTTTTTATGTTACTTGGTTTTATTGAGAGAAAAAATGATAATGAAGTAGGTAATGCACTGAAAGCAAAAAAATAATTCTATAAGTCGTAGGTAGCAGTCATCACACCACTCTCCCCAGCAATCTACAGTATTGATCTGACAAAAAATAATAGAATCGTTGGGAGTATTATTTATTATATTATCTTCATTTTTTCATCTGATCAATAACGTAGATTGCTGAGGAAAGTGGTGTGATGTCACCTAGGACCTTCCGAAATTTTTTTTCATGAAACCGATCAACATAAAATTCTGTTCTTACTTATTTTATCATCCAGTTTTCAGTGTCTTATTCTGTTTAGTTCATTCGTTACCTCTGTACCACAAGGTGAATTTTCCGTACATTTCTTGCAATCTCACTCCCCAATACATAAACCCTCCAAAGATTTTTCTTGATTACATGAAGTACATAACTGCGAAGTCTACAGTGCTGCCTTGCTTTTTGTGGACAGTGGAAGCCAATGACAAAATTAAGCCTTCTTTCAGCCGTCTCATAATTGAACTTTGTTGAAAACTGTATAGCTTTAAGGTAGATACAATGTACGCCGTCTCTTCCAAAGATGATCTGAACTGAAGGTACATCTGTTTCGTACATTTGAGTTCGAAGAAACTGACAATTCTTGTATTATAGCCGATAACGCCTTTCATCAATCTTTTCGATATGGCAATATTGCACCGCCAGTAGTAGTTGTGTGTGTATTACTATTCTTCTAGTCAAGCCATATTGGAGTAGTTGTGAGAAAAATATGTATTTTCGAAGCTACGGATTTAAAATGATACCGAATTCATCAAATTGTATTGTAATCAAAACTTAATCTATATACCAAATATCAGATCGATCTGTCAACAGAAAGGGGGTCAAACTTTCAACTACTAAATTTTACCTAAACAAACAATGCAAGCTGATTAAAACCGTTGAATGAAAAGAGATATATAGTGAGGATATAAAAGGTTTTCTATCTCATCCTTGAATGAAAGGGCATCATTCTCAGTGTCTTTTGATAGAAAAAATATATATTATGAATTGGACGTCATCCGAATCCAATCTTGTGATATTCTGTTTTTTAGGTTTCTCAGTTCTCTATCCAATAATGGTTCAATTTCGATAATAGAGCCGGACCAGGTCTAGCCAAATTCAAATTCAATGCCAGCTATAGGACATTGTCATATTTGGGTGAACCCACCAATAATATTGCCGGTTTCCCAAAAAAGAATGCGAAGACGTAGCATACAGAATTTATTAAATACAATACAAATAAAACTTTGGTGTTGGATTTTGGTGTTGGATAGATCAGAAGTATATAAGATGACTTGTGGCTCTTGCCCAAAACTGTATATTGTCCAAACAAGGGGCAAGGAGAACTTTTTTTCAAAGAACCTAAGAACATAAAAGTAGTTTCTTGAATAGAAATACCAACTTCACCAACTACCATTGAAAAATGAAACAAGACATTGGGAAGAAGAAAACCAGGAAAGGGACATACTATAAGTCGTGAGAGAAATTAGAGCACTAACAACAAGGCTTCAAGAGCTATAGAAACAACTGGCAGAAAGAAAAAGGGCAACCCTTCGGAAAATAAAATGAAAAAACAAGAAGAGAAAGAACCTGCAAAAAAATGACACACAGGCTGAAGAAGCTGAATAGCCAGAAGAGCCTATTGCAGACTCCCGAGAGAATGAAGAAAATAAGGATGATAAAGAAGAACAGCTACATACCAAGCGATCTCGAGACACGTAAAAAACCTCAGAAACAGAGTCGGTGAACGGTTTCATGAAGCCGCAACAAAAGGAGCAATGCCAACAAAAAGCTAAAAAAGTTAAACATGAAAATCAACACGTGAACATAGAGACGAAAACCATTGAAGAAATAGTGGCAATTAATAATGATGTGTTACCAACAAATCAAAAAGAAATACCGGTCAATAATAAAGAGAGGCCAACTCAACAAAAAGTGGTTCCAACAGTAACAGTCAAAGACAATACCGTCACCAATCATGCTCCACGATTTGGAAAGATGGAACAATGAGAAAATTCAAATACAACAAAGTCAAACTGACGAAGGGTGGTATTTACATACATACAACCGATGATGCTGAATGACGAAATTAACCAGATAACCTTTAAAAACAAGGCTATAATACAGTGATAGAATGTCAATTCATGACATCAAGGCGCACTAGGAAGACGCTACCTTTATTCCAGGTAAAAGTGTCAAAAACAGAGGACAATATATTCGCATTATTAAAATGTGTTCATTTCATTGTGGAGGTGAAACCGCAAAGAACTAAGCTATAGTGTCCCAATGCTATCGATGCCAGTTCTTCGAGCAGGCGCAACGATGCTGCCATGCAACGGAGCGTTGCGTGAAGTGCGGAGACAATCATGAATCCAGAGACTGCATAAAAACAAGCGAAATGCAGAAATTACCAAGAAGCGCATCCAGAGAGTTATAGAGGATGCAGAATGTTCTCCAAACCAAAGAGCATACAGCCTGCAAACCAGAGACCAAAGACGAAGAAAACAGAGAACGAAAGGACACTATCGTCAACGGCCGGAGGTAGAAATGCTCTGAACAACCTCACGAATCATGGCAAGGCAGTCGACGTCATAGTTAAGATAAGGTGATCGAATCCTACAGAGAGCTGATATAGCAGAAAGTCGAGCAAATGGAAACGCAGGAATGGAAACCAAAGAGGTGGGGAGCTCGCCAGGCTCCTAAAAGAATTCGCGGACCCCGCGGTCCCAGACATTTTCGACGTCGCCATAGTGCAAAACATCACTACATGGGACATAGGTTCATCAGATCACCCTATGATACCTTACTCCCGTTTATTGGGGGGCTTGGTTTTTGACGGCCCTTTCTCAGGACTTTTGACATTCTCTATGCAGATTGGTCTTTGGAACCAAGAAAGAGAATCATCGACTGGAACAAATTTCAGCGTACCGTTCACGATACGAAACGAAGACTAATCTGAAGAATGCCACAACACAAATGCAACAGACGAGCATCCAATCCATGGATAGAAGTGCTTCGAAAGTCATCATGAAGCTCATCAGAATCAGAAGACTCCTGATGGACGCTCTCCAATGGACAAAAGGTGCATGCACAGAGCAGGCAGAATCCTGCAGCGAAAGCTGCGTGCAGTTCGACACCGACAATGGACAGCCTGTATGAAAGAGCTCAACACCAAAGACCAATCTTCATAGAGAATGCAAAAAGTCCTGAGGAAGGGCCGTCAAAAAACAAGCCCACCAATACACATGAGTTAGGTATCGTCTACACGGATCAATAGAGAACTAAAGCATTTGCTTACGATTTCGAAAGGCATTGTGTAGAAAATGATGTCCCCTTCACGGACGAAGTAGAAGATATCGAAAACTAAGTTGAACAGACGGTTTGTAGGATAAGACTACAGCGGACGGACCCCTGGCACGAACATCCACCTAGGAAGTGAAAGGCATCGTAAGGGGTTGGGCCACTCGGAATGTACCAAGCCCGGACCAAATTCCAAACCAGGCACTGAAGATCCTACCAAGGAAGGGTATAGCGGCAATGACGAACATCATCAATTCTACACTCTGACTACAACACTTCCCATATCCATTTAAGGAGGCAACGGTTATCCACAAACCAAACCCGAAAACCTTTAGAAAATCAGTATAAACCCTGATATGATCAAGCGATACTACCGATTACCCGGAGGCTGGCACACCCGGAAGAAAACATCATCTTCATCCGAAAAGTAATTCCGTGGACCAAAAAAGCAAGGTACCTGGGAGTCACCCTCGATAGATGACTGACGTTCAGGTCCCACGTGCGGCAGAGACTAGGGCTGGCAAGAGCCGCTCGACAAAACCTATACCCCATGTGAAACTACTTCTGATCAAAACCGTATTACTTCCTCTCATTCTGTATGCCTCCACAACCTGGAGCCAGTGCGCAGCAACATACAGACGCAGTATCCAGATATTTATTAACTCGATATTCATTAACACTTGCTTACGAGCTGCGGTAAACGCTCCAAGATACATTCCTAACAGTTCATCTACTGGGACCTGGACCTTAACATTCACTACATCTGTTTAAAAAAACATACTCGAAAGGATACGAACACAGGCCAGTCCTGTGCTGCATGACCTTCATGAAGCCCTCAACAAGGACAATCCCAGATTTCCCGAAAGGGATGAACACATGAGGCCCATGAAGCAGAACCAACAACCACATCCGAGAGTCGCTGTCAGGCGACTCCGATGAGTATAAAAATTCACTCAGGGATAAGTGGAGGTAGATCGACGAGATTCTAGCTTCTGTAACCAGTAACCGTGTGGGAAAGATTCTATCTCAGAACACTTAACCCCCGGGGGCACATGGGGACACGCTAAAAACACGTGTTGCGTTTTTGTTAAACGATCGGGAGTAAATCATCCAATACCATTATATATTGTAATCGAATTTATTTTATATCGATCTTTCCACTGTGACTTGTGCCTCTTTTTCAATGCTCCCACTCAGTCACTACCTGAAACTCTCATGTTACAAGTGGAACTATATTTAAAATTTGACCATGCATCGACATGAGAGTGTATTAATCCAAATACAAAACACACGAGTATAATGAACAGCATTGCAACAGAGAAACACTTAATACGTTTAATGTTAAATAAACAATGTCTCTAACAATTATAGTTGCGTTTGCATCATTATTGCATCAATCAACGGAAATGTAATTATTGTAGAACAACACGACCGATTTATTGAGTAGAGCTTTTAGTTCTGGTACCAGGTTCATTGCGCCGCCGTAGAACTGAAAAATTATTAATTAAAACTAATACTAATTGCTTTGTGAAACAAATACTGTATCAGTAATGGGCTCGTTTTATGTTATACAAATGAAAACTTCATGAAGGCCTAATTCAGATGACATGTCGATAATTTAGATTTATTTCTAGTAATCCACTCGTGAAATTATAACCTCAAAATATTGTTGTATAATTTCATGTTCTTAATGGTGAAATTTTCTTTGAGTGACAGATAATTTTGAATATTACATGAATAAGTTTGTATGATGGAAAGTTGGGAGTGGTTGTTATATAGATTTTGGTTGAAAGATTATTCTTCCATCTGAAGATGATCACTTGGTGATCGAAACACGTGTCGAAGTGTTGAAAATAACGTGGTGTTGAGATGAAACTCCAGTAATATTCATTTGGAAATGATAGTTTTCGACGTTGGCGTGCGAAATTTCGTTCCGGATATTATAGCCTTGAAAATGAGCTTCGAAGTAAGATTTAAAGACCCTGGTGGAGAATGACCCATTACAAGTGGTGCGTGGGATGGCGAAAGAACTGGGCGTCAGTTCACATGTGGTGTTGGAATGTATTAGAAATGTATTAGAAAGAAAAAACAAAAAGTAGGTGTCAACCTATTTGAACGATAAACAGATATTGTCATATGTGATGAAAAGTTGATCATCTACGACAACAAGAGACGTTCGGGATAGAAATTAGACTTCGACAAGCTATTTGTTTGATGATAGTTGACAATGTTTCTTGGTGCATTTCGTTAGTTCGAACTTCTATTGTCTAATATGATATGAAATGATCTGAAATATCGAAAAGAATATGTAAAAATAAAAAATGAGAGATTACCAGATTTGATGATATTGTTATGAAACATGTACATCATTTGCTCCCAAAAATAAGTTCTTTTATCAAAATTGTCTTCCATGAGCTCTTGAGTAGATATCATTTTATAAAGATGCATTTTAAATTCTTTTAATATGTTTACTATCGATATATGGCAAACATTGAATGTAGTGAATGCCTGTCTACTCGATGTATGTGGGTTTTCCCCAAACTCAAGCATCATATATAATTTGAGTTCATTACTCATTGCATTGCCAGCCGCTTTTTTGTCTGCCCCAGATTACCAAGCTCGTAAAACTGCATCTCTATTTTGCTTATTGTATTAGAGATATGGGCGGTAAATTAAGAAATTTCTCATAGAATAGACAAGCTACTTCCT
Organism: Leptinotarsa texana; assembly: GCA_015342105.1. Classification (NCBI taxonomy): domain Eukaryota; kingdom Metazoa; phylum Arthropoda; class Insecta; order Coleoptera; family Chrysomelidae; genus Leptinotarsa; species Leptinotarsa texana. The sequence continues at coordinate 2,628 of WOGN01001214.1, read as the reverse complement.
GTTGTATTCGGGTTTTATCTCCGCTACCAATCATTTGTAAAACTAGTATTTTATGGTTTTCTGTTGATCTAACCATTTGTCAGAGTTAACCAACTTCAAACGTCAATTGAAATATTGACAACTAATGATGTAACATATAAAACAAGTTGACAAGGAGTTTTAAACTAACGTTGCCCCGTTACAGTTTTTTAAAAGATATCATCTGAAAAGAGCATTGCTCTGGTTTTTGCTTACTTTATTATTATCAATATCTCAACATGAAATAAGTTTTTTTAAGTATATTGCAATACGTTTTGAGTGTATTTTATCGAAATTTGGTAACCACATGTTTTTAATTTATTTCATCTCAACAATTGCAATGAACATGAAAACGATAACATTTTGAACAGAGAATGAAGAGATCTTTCAAACGATGTATCACAAGCATGAACTCCACATTTGAAAAATTGGGGTTTGTACCTGTCATTCAACGGGGGTTGAAAGTAGGGGTAGCATTTCTCCGACGAAGTATGTCAAATCATAATTTAAATTTGAAATGTTCTGAGCTTTTGTAAAAATATGTATTGTAACCGATATAATGAATTTATTCTATTTGGCTTTCACACTGTATATACAGGTAAAATTATCATGCATATTGTCCTAACGTAATGAATGATTCTACCCCCTCTTCATAAGGTTTCTAATTCCGAATCTAAACTATTTCTGAGGTCTTTCGACGATTATCTATTTTATATATTAATATTTTTTGCGCGACTGCGAGATACGCGTTCCTCACTTCGACAGTCTTTTATTATGATGCCAAACATACGCGTATTTTCTCTTCTATCTGCCTATCTTCATAACTGTTTACGGATTCACTACTTTTTCTGCAGGTTTTCCTTTCTCCGAAACATTGGCAGTTGTATAAATTTCTGAAACACCAGGGCAAAAATTTCTCAATAAGTCATAAATTATTCTCAAGTGTTGGAGAAACAGATAGAAAACAAAACCGATGATATTATCGAAATGACATTGTTTTCGAAGTTTGTTCGCAGTAATGCGATTTCTTCATTTCTTTCTCTCCACGACAAAGAAATACGAGAGCTGTTCAACCTGCGAATGATCTTCGTGTGCTCATTTGGATTAAACGATGTCACAGTGAATCGAAGATTACATTGTCATCAAAAAGTTTTTTATTAGCTACAAATTTTATTTACGACCTTATTAAACTTTCAATATCTTTATGGAACCCGAACAACTTGGGGAAAGAGATTATCCCTCATGAAACATTAATGCTGAACCGTTTCGTTGCTTAATATAAATTTTGAAAGCTGGCAATTTCGTATCCAACACATACCGCTTGTATTAGAGAAAGGCGAACAAACACTTTTGAAAATAGCACTTTGGTTTAGAGCTTTGATGTTTTGTGAAATTGACGTAGTGTAATTGAGGGTGGGTATGGGAGAGAGAATTCTGTATAACATTTCTGAGGGGCGTGAGTGTAACGCCCCCAAAAGATCAATATAATAAATCAGCCTCAAAGTCACACAACAAACATTGATGAATTATTTATTCAAACTACTAGCAGCGGTAATGAAACTACTTGTTAGATATTTAATTTTTAGTTTGAGAGGTATTTGTAATTTCAGCATCGTAACTAATGGTTACTTAGAACAGTGTTACGAATCACACGTTAAAAGGTAAGACTTCATCAGTCCTTAGCTCGCACCAGTTTCGACTTTTGAGAGTTGTCGTTCGTAGGGGGGAGATGGCTGGCTAACGGAGAAACAGATTATTTGACAGAATTTAAATATTAAACAAGATTCCAATGGCTGCCATTCGATCAAATAAGGGAATGAATATTATTTCCGTGAGGAATTGAGTTGTTTTCCTATAATTTTATCCATTCGTTACTGAAGAACCGATAAGGCAATTGTCTCACGGGGAAACATCAGATTTCTAACAGTGAGGATGAGAGTGTTTCTTGTAAGAGAAATTTTACTTCTTTAATTGATTATATTGTGTAGTATTGTCAACAACCACCTTCAAACAAAATTGTATAGTATTCTTGTAAATAACATCTAATTCGATTCCATACGAATGTTTGGAATGCAATCGGATTAAAAAAAAGTGTTTTTCGTATAATTCAGCGTTCATATAGAAGTATTTGTTTCGAAAGTATTTTTCTTTCGTGTAAATCAATATTTATATGAAAATAGCTGTTTGGGAAACAATTTTTATTCGCATGATATACACATCTTTGTAGAGAGTCACTTTTTTGAATTGCTTCCTTTCTTTGAAAGATTTCCATATTTGTTGTATCAACTTGGAGAAGTAGAAGGCCAAAAACTTTCTTACCCATAAAATATATTCGTTCAATTCAAACAAGATTCCTGTGGCTGAGATTAAATCAAATCAGCGAATACATTGAAAACACTTATATTACGGTATCTCGACGCGCGTTTCGCTAACCAAGTTTGCGTTCTCAGGAGACCATTATAATAAAATTTTACTACTATGTTAGTGGTTTTATATGCTGGTGGCCTGATTACTACCAGTTATAGTCTATTTCAAAAGAGTGTAGAGTAATAAATCATGAAGTGTCATAAAATTTGCCTGAATTTCGTTGTCGTCCATGGGCGTAGGCAA
>WOGN01001213.1:0-20107 GCA_015342105.1 Leptinotarsa texana | reverse complement strand
CACTCTTGTCTTTGAACTTAACTCAAAAGTCCAATGATCGTTATACCAGAGTAGAGGTACCTAACCTCCAATCTTTGTTTATACACTTGTCAGAATAATTTTTTTATGTTTTGGTTTTTTACTTGTTGGGACAGTTCCAGAACTGTTATGAGACTGTAATGTTCTGCGCATTGATTCAGCGTCGATTCGGGACGGTTCAATACCAGTTCGAAATACAGAACCAAAAAACCTAATAATTACCGTTCTGGAATAGACCGAATCGGTTCGGAGAAAACCAAAACACTCTGTGAACGATACTAGAACGGTTCTAAGTGAAACACATTTTAATAACTGCTCATGATCGAACTATACAGAATTGTGAACCAAAACAAACCTATGAATTGTTTCCTCTTACCTCCTTCCATAATCGTAAACAACTGTCGCTCGGAGTACTACACAGATGAATCTCATTTCAAAAACAAAATCACATTATTTTCATAATCTGATCTTCACAAAGTTTGTGAAGATCAGATCGTAAGTTGTAGTTGATGAAATCGCTATGGATCTTCATCAAGTAACGGCTGAATCAATCAGAAATATCACATTTCCAAAAACTACTTGTTCACAACTCACAACTCTGATACAAGACCAATGAATAATTCAAAGTCTGTCTGGGAATATTCAACAAGTTACTGAAATTTACTGCGTTGCCATATCTTTTTCTCTCTCCTAGTGAATGTGGACGTTCGTCGGGTTGAGAAGGTGGAGGATGTGCTCGTTCACATACGTATACGTTCGGAGGGTCAATTCTCGAAATTCAAGATCGTACGTTCATTGAATGTATACGTTTGTGATGTAATGAGTAATGAGCGAACATTTCATAGAAGTGCTCTTCTGCTTACGACGATTATTGTCTTCAGAAGCCATTGGATACTGATGGACTTTCACTTTTTCATATTGGCATTACTGACGAAGTGTTTGTCCTTTATATAAATGTCTGTTGTCACATTCAAATGTGACGTTAATCATTGTCGGTAGTGTTCGTGTCGTGGTTCGTGATACCACAGAATAATTCGTTTGACTCTTTGACAAGAAGCGCGTCATCGAATTTGTGAAAAAAGACGCCATCGATACTATTTTTGGTTTTTTGAGTGTTCACAGAAAATTCGAAAAGCGATTCACTGGCCCAGTTAAATTTCAATGGGAGCTCCGGTTCAAGGTAGAGGAGGAAAACGAGGAGCCGCTAATCAAAGAGGGAACGGAAAAGGTAGAGGTCAGGGGCGTGCTTTTAATGGTTTTCCGCCCCCGCCTCCTTTTGGGCCGCCAGACATGATGATGAGACCGCGAGGACCTTTCCGAGGAGGCATGGGAATGAGGCCCCCTATGCCTATGATGCGCGGTGGCAGGCCGCCCATGCGAGGCAGACCGCTGCCTCCGCCACCCCCTCGAATGATGGGTCCCCGAGGCCCCATGATGCCTCCAATGAGGCCCCTACCGCCAGGAATGAGGCCACCTCCCCCGGGCATGCGCCCGCCCCCACCCATGATGATGATGGGCCCCCCGATGAGAGGAATGTTCAGAGGGGGGATGAGAGGCAAGGCGAGGTTTCCGCCCCCGATGCCGCCGAACGGATTCAGAGGCGTCAGCAAGAAGAGCAAGGTCATTAAAAAGACTAACAGACCCTCTCTGAAGAATGTAGATTTGACAAAGTCGTGGGTAACGGAAACCATAAAAGCAGAATTCGCCAAAAAAGAGGAGTTATTATCTGCAGCAAAAGCCTCACAGAAACAGGAGGACTGGCTAAAATACCGTGATCAGAGAGAGAAGTGCAGCAAGGTGTACCAGGAAGCGGAAAAGAATGCAGGAGGGCAACCTGAGGTGCGTATCCCGCAACTATTGCCCGAAACAAATTTCACGCGAATAACGGCACCTATCGATTACACGGCAGACGTCTTATTATAGGTATTTCATTGAATCACATTAATCTCCTTTGCTCCCATTACTCTATTTATTGTCAGGAGACTTGGATAATTTTTCGTTTGGAGGGACTTTCATATTTCTAAGAATTATACAGAATTTTCAATAGGAAATTGGTATTTTACAATTTACTAGTATACTTTGGGGGTCTGAAATTTCAAATTGCACAATAAAGTGTTTTTATTATCCGTTGTTTATTAAACATGCTGCTCAAAATGCCCAAAAGTCAATGTTAATTTGAATTTATAATCTTATTACTCTAATTTTACATTACCATGAAACATATAAACACAGAATTTTTGTTTTTATCAGGAAATTCTTTATTTCCATAGGAAGGAATACTGATTCTCTACTCTCCCATTTTTCTATAACTTCACAATAACTTTTCAATAAAAGTCCATAAAATTTTGGTAATATGTTTTTTGCAATGATAATAACATTCTTACTTCGCGTCAATTTGGTTTCCAAGCAAATAAGGGTACAAATGATGCTATGTTCTCTCTGTTAGAAACGATATACTCCGACTATAACGCTAAAGAAGCAGTCGCTGCTATTTTCTGTGATCTATCGAAAGCTTTCGACTATGTCAACCATGAGATCCTTCTTAATAAGTTGCAACAGTATGGCTTCAGAGGCAACACTCTCCACTGGTTTCATTCGTACTTATCAGGTCGCAAACAGGTAGTTAAAACAACCGAATGTTCCTCTGCTCAAACTATTAAATGTGGTGTACCACAAGGATCGATCCTTGGCCCAATTTTGTTTCTTATCTACATAAATGACTTAGCTTTCATAGATATAACGGCCACAATTACTCTCTTTGCTGATGACACCACCTTATTATGGCACAATAAGGACATTCCTACCCTTCAAGATGCCATCTCAGCTGACATCAACAAAATCAAAGAATGGTGCGACTGCAATAAGTTATATTTTAATATCAATAAAACTAGCATACTTACTTTCCACTGCAACTTATCTGAGATCTGCCTTGGTGATAAAATCTTAGACAGGGTACACAATTATAAATTTCTAGGGTTGAACATTGATGATAATGTAAAAAAGAATTTGTGAACTAATAAGTGATCATATTTTTATTGCTCATTGAGCTTAATAAAGACTGGTCACTTTCAACAGTTAGGATACACCCAATAAAAGGCAGCTTGTTTTCATAATCCTCTTGAGTAATTATACATTAACAAAGGGTTATTTGACTTTCTCAAAAATTCTTGACAGATTTTCAGGTCATAATTTCTGTTTCTACTCCCTGTCTTCAATTTCTCTCACTCAGTACCAGTGGAGTAAGTGACAGAATTCCATTCTCTCAGTTTGTGAAAGTAGTGATTCAAAAACGATACATTTTCAAAACTTAGAAGCAAAAGGTTATTTATATAATAAATTTGAATAAATGTAGAGCTGAAAAAGCAAAAGTTCTGTGTAATTTTAAAAGCAATACGTGAATAAAAACTTGATATTTTTGTCTCGTTATCGAATTGACTTTTTTGGTAACTCATTCATAGAATAGATGGTACCTCCCTTCCGAAATAAAACTTTCGGCTAATTCGTTTATTTCATAATATTTTCTGTACTGTTTGTATTTTTGAGTTGAAATCTTTGACAAGTCCTGTAAATCGAAAAACTATCTCAACAATCTCACAGTTGCAATTATCCAAATTACCACTAGTGCAGACCTTTTACCTTATACTGGTGGTCTTCCATGGATTGCAATGAGACAACTTAGTTTTCATTGTTTTTTGATTCAATGAATGTAACATAATTTGGCCAAAGTGACTTGAATGAGAATATTTTTTCGTCTGTTGTGTTATCCTATTGCAACAAAGTGGAATGCCCCCATTATCAGCCTCTTGCGGGCTTCTACAGAGAAAATTGATCAAAATATTTTCAAATTATTTTATAACAGTGTACGAGTTATATTTTTGATAATTGCAGTATCATCATAGCAAAAATAATCTGATGAATTGACTCTTTGTCAGATAATTTTATGTGATGAATTTCATTATTAAAGACCTGAAAAATTACATTTTTGAAATGGTATTGCAATAATTTTCGCTAGCTTATTCTGCATAAATATATCATGCTATAACAAAATGTCATATTATTTTTATAGAACATATCCTCAGGTCTTTAATGGGAAATAATGTACAGGGTGATTTATATTGCACTTATTCAGTTTAGATGATGAATTGAAAGTGCATTTGAAATCAACCTATGCATTTCCATTATAAAGTACAGATACAAAAATTTATTAAAGACTAAATAACATTCAGTTAGAATGTAAAACGAATGTCATTGCTTCTGATTGCTTTTTATTATTTTTGACCTTCTAAATGTTTGTTTTCTGATTTCCTGAATATTTGCTTAGTTGTTATTTCAGTTCCATATTATACGCCCTCGTATATTTCAGTTATTTGCATCAGACAGGTTCTTTTGCTTGACACCGTCATTATGATTTTCAAAGGCGGTGACATTCATTACAATTTTGACTAAATGTGAAAAAAACTGCTTTGAAGTTTGTCAGAAAAATTTTCAATTGAAACATTTTTTCAATTTTTGTAATTGCTTTACATAACACCTCATGAATTTCTGACTCCTATGTCTAAATCAATTGGGTATCTTTACAGGCTGATAGCAAAACAGAAACTGCAGAGACGAACAAAAATTCACAAAGTCAAAATGATGAGTCTCACCCTGTCTCTGAGACTGAAATATCTGATTCTACAAATACTGATACTGGAGTATCGTCAACTTAAAAATTAAAGGCCACACAAATTTTACGACTTGACTAGTGTTTTCTCTCAAGTTTAATAGATGTGAAATTCGTTTAAAATATTTTATTATCCCGTTGTATGTCTGTGGACTCTTTCATGATTGTATAGTTTAGATTTGTACTTTTATTTTGCTTTTTGGTAACAAGCAAGATTCACCTACACTGTATAGTGTTTTTTCTATGAATGAATCATAGTCTTTTTTAGAGATCTTAATTGTTAATTACTTTAATTTAACATAACAAAGTACCGTCAGGTATTAGATTTATTTACTGTAATTACTCTTTAATAAATTAATTTATAGAAATACAAAGTCGATATTTTGATTTTTTTGTTGATTTCTCATTAATGCTCTTTAAGCAAAAAGTTTTTCCTGGGCAGGTATAAGATTAATGAAATTAATTTTTTATTATAAATATGAAGTATAGTTATGAGTTTCAGAATGTCTCTTTAGTGCCAAATATTTTGTTTGGTTTGGTTTCCTTTCTAGAAAATAATGTTTAAGTATAAGTTATTTGGTAGCCATATCCATTCTCGAAGGTATTGCCTATTGCGGACGTACTAAATACATTTAGATAAAATCTTGAATATTAAATAAAATCTCATATTTATGAATTGTTCATAAATATTGGTAATATAGAGGTATGGATGCAGAAATTTCAAAGTGATATCTATATAAAAAACTATTCATAAGTCTGTTATTTACAGACTGAACAAAAACGTTGAAATTTTCAATTCAATTCTTTAGATCCATCTAAAATTTTCACTGTAGCAAAAATCCTCTTCTGATTATGACTCAGAGATCTGTTTCAAAAAAGTTTTGCAAAAAATCATTCTAGTTACAAGCTTCAAGAAATAGTTCTCTCCTGATGATACCAACCTGTTTGAAGAAACACGTGTCGGACACAGTGTGTTTGCTTTCAGACATGTGGGTAAAATTATTTTCTTTGGTTCATACTGCTTTAAGTTCAACTTATACACACAATTATTTTGCATTGTTAAAACTGCTCAGGAAAAATATTTGAACTTTCTTCAATGTTATTTAATTTCTTGAGACATTGCTAAAAATAAACTTTTAAGTGATACCACTTTTCTTTGTGTAAAAGTGTTTCTTCAGCAGTGATGATCAATACAGAGAACCAGAATATAATTGTTTGAATATGGTTAGTATACGAATATTGGTTATTTGTTTAATTCTGAACACAAGTATACAATCATTGGAGTATTTTCCACGTCATATCCACCATCCAAGAAACTCAAATGTTTTCTTGCAATTCAAAGGAGATGTCCCAGTAAGTTAATTTTTTTTCATGTGAAACTTCCGTTAATTTTAAATAGATAAAACACGTTTTCAAAGTAGTTTCCATACGATTGTCATTCAGTACAGTTTTTGTCTGTTTTGTTACATTATTTGTTTTCTGCTGCGTATATGTCTTTTGGTGAGTGGCCAGACTGTTCAGAAGATAATTTAGTTATTTGCAAGAATTATCAATGATTAATTGAATTATATTTAGGTCTAATCCTTCTGTCACAATTGAAATGTTTTGATATAGAACTTGTCTATAACATAAGAAAACGTGAAACAAAGTATTGAATAAATAATTTGTCATCAACCATTCACCAGTTGATGTATACGCAGAAATCATGAAATAAATACTATAACATTGTTTTCTCTAGGTATATGACTTTGAAGACTATGCACACCCTGAAGATGAGGAATTTGATGAAGAATGCGATATTTATGAAGACGACTCTTTTCTATCAGAAAGTTACAAAGAAGAGACTTGCTACAAAGAAAATAGTCACTACCAAGAATCCTCTGAGAGCCTTTTCGAAGAAAGTAATTGCGCAGAAGAATACTGCAATCAGTTATTTTCCTGCGAGGCTTGCGACAGAGACTTCTCCACCGAATTTCATTACAATAAACACATGTCAGAGCATCGAACTTGTAACTTGGACGGATGTCAGTTCACCGCTCATGAGAAAATCATAGAAACGCATATTCGGCTTCAGCACTCTACTGGTCTTTACAACAAAATCAAGAATATCAATACGCCCGAAGAAATTGCTAAGTGGGTAGAAGACAGAAAGAGAAATCGTTATAGAAGTGACAAAAAAGAAGAGGAGAAGCAGGTGCAGGAGGCGAAAGTTAAGAGAGGGGAGAGGATCGGGAAGAATAATAATAAGTTCGGGAGGAATAATTATAGATGTAAGTTTTTTGTTGTTATTCTCCAACATTTTGTACTTTACCAAAGCTGTAAAGTTTACTTTAGAGTTAAAGTAGTCTTCGTGTGTTATCAAAAAAAAAATTAATGCAGTTACAAAACATTAATATAAAGTTATCAAAAGCTGTCAAGAAATATTGAATGGAACTGGCTGATACTTGATGAAATTCCATAGAAGAAATTGCTAATTATATTTATTTTAATTCTCGTTATAATTCAATTAACAAATCAACTACTTCTCTAGCTGATAACACGCTGGATATTGAATTATATCCAGCATACATTTATTCAAGATACTTCACATAGGTTAGTCTCCCAGATGTTTCTCGTTCATCCAGCAACGAGACCATGCTGAAATAATTCAAGTAGATCATCTGCAGACTGGTTTTGAGGTTTTACCTCTCTTTTTCATGAATTACACCTTAAGATTTAATCTTCACAAAATATATCACGAAATGTTTCGCTATCACAGTAGTTTTTTGTAATGAAATCAATTTATTCATTCAAAGGACCCATTAGGTCCATGGATTCTTTGTCCAAATCAATTAGCACCTTTTTTTGTGTATTCTGATAGGTAGAGTAGACTTCACAGATGAATACCTACTCACTTGAGGTCATTCTAATTCATTGCAAATATATTATTTAGTGTTTCCTTTCTTACAGTGCAGAAAATTGGAAATGGCCAGAGACCACTCCCGAAAACGAAAGCTTGCCGATCCTCCGCAAAGCATTCCCCTTTTGTGAAACAAGGGCTTCCTTTCAAAGCCAAACCTCAACCTTCGCTTGTCAACATGAAAAGCGATTGGAATGGAACCATGTTTCCCTTTCGAGGTACATTGAGTTTGACAGACGTCAGCAATGAAGAACAAAAAAGTGATTACGAAGATGATGAATGGACTGCTGCTCCTGCAAAACACGTGGTCAAGTTGAATAATGCCCTGAGCACTCTGATGGGGGCTTACATGAGCGGGGATGATTCTGAGGAGGAAATCACTACCGTTAAAGATTCGGTCATGAAGGATAGTCCCGAGAAACAGGTCGATGAAAAGAAGATAGACTTTGTAGGCAGTAGTCAACCTGAAATAGCCCCTGTCGTAGATAGTGATGGAGAACCTCCAACCGAGGTGAAGATAGAGAAGGGGCCAATGCCAGAACCACCAGTTCATATGCCAGCAGAGGCTAAGATGGAAGCAACTGCTGGCCAGGGTGTGAAAAGGAAAAGAAAGCATGGGAAAACAAGGTCTAACTCTAAAAATAACCGAGCCAAACCAAATGGCTCGGATTCGAAGAATACAGGGGTGCGTAAAGATAATTTTCCTTATGACAAGTTCAGGAAGAGAAAAGCTACGCTCCTGGAGAAATTGTTGGAGAACGAAATAAGAGAGGAACGCAACTTTTTGCTGCAGTGCGTCAGGTATACCGTGGAAAACAATTTTTTTCAAAAAGAAAGCTAACGTCTTGTTGTTGAAATCTTTTTATATGTTGTTAATAATAAAGTTTGTTGAACTATTTCAAGTATGGTTATTTTTTGAAGTGGGAAGGTTTTGTACACACATTATCAACTTCAACTAGATCAGAGCCTGCATTTATTTGTGATTGTACAATGTAGGTGTTATTTGATTTGAGCATATATGTTTGCACTGCAACTGACTTTGTCAATGAGAATTATATTCTTTCGACAATAAAGTAAATTCTGAATCTATGCCTGAAGTCGGCTAGCTAGGCTTTGATATTAAATTTCTTAAAGATTAACTACACACTATTGGTATATAAGAGGTCCAGTGCTTGACTTTTAGATTCATATTTATATGAGTGCAGGTTTTATGTTCAAATAAAAAACGAAAAATCTGATATAGTTGATACTTATATGGGGGCCTTCCTCAGGGATCTGTGCTAGGCCACTAATGTTTCTTGTCTTTATTAATGATCTACCAGAATATATTAACGATGGGATAATTAATAATATACGCAGATAATTCCTTGGTGGTGATTGCGGCATAGACTTCTGAGGAATTGCATCAAAAAGCAAAATGTTTCAGAACTGGTGTATTCAAAATTCATTTAAATTGAATCTTGACAAGACTTTAGATACAGAAGGAATACTACACGTGTCGCCATGCTTGGTATTTTTTATGTATCAGGAATTAAATTTTTGGGTGTTCATTCAGATCAGTTTGTGAGTTAGGACAAACACATAGATCATATATTGTATATTAGCCCAGCATTTTGTACCTTTGGACAATTGAAGAAAACATTGAATTTGAGTTCTCTCATTAGTGTATACTATTGGGGTAATGCTGTTAACTCGAAGAAAGTATTTATTTAACAGAAAAAAATAATTAGACATCTTTAATATCTCACATGGTGACACCTGCAGGCATGTCTTTAAAAAGAGTAATGTTATTAACCCTGCCATCTATTTTCATATTAAAAACAGCTCGATTTGTATCAAAATGGAGTAATAGAAAGTCAAAAACGTTCTTTCCCAAAAAAGCTCTAATAAGTTTTAAGTTCTGATTATAGATTTTAATATAATAAGACACAATCTATCTGGTACTGAAGAATCTCCGGACTATTTGGGAATCAGACTCTACAATCATCTACCTAGAAAAATCAAAAATGAATGTTACCAAGTTCAAATCGACAATAAAGCATATATTGATTCGAAGAGTACTTTGAATCTAGCTTGCTGACGGCACAGTATAGGAAATTTTAGTGTGCCTACCCCCAAATTATGAATCGCTACTCTTGTCAGCCTTTGTTTTATCTTTTATGTGAATTTAATCCTTTTTCATCTTATGTGTAAATTACAATGTCTTAGCTACACGCTGCATACTATGATCAACTATTAAAATTGTACATCCATCTACAAATGGCTGTTGTATGCTAATACCAATATTGTTTTGCTCTTTATGTGTTCCAACAGTGAGGCAAATTTATATTCCGGATGTTTTCATTCTAACTTTAATTATGGCTTTGAGCTTTTGTATTATTAAAAGGATTTCTTCGTATTATGCCCATAATGAAGTAAAATTATTTATGTAGAAATGTATTTGCAAACTTTGGAATTTTATAAATGACGAAATCCACCAAATTAAAAAAAAACAACTAGTAAAAAGTATGGTTGAGGTCGATGATACCACCTCTCACTAAGACGCCATTTATGGGATAAAATCAACAGAGAACTCGATTCTTGAATATCAAAGTAAACAGGGCTTCCAAGACTTAGCTTTGTATTTGACTATTGTCTAAATGGTTTGTCATCCTTATGGCCACAAAACAGCCACACATAAAACGGTAACGGCAATGTTGACGACAGAACCACTTTTCTCAGCGCCTTTAGTGTTTGGCAGCCGAACTTAAGAGATATAGCGCGAAATTCAAATAGTGGCTGTTCGCATTTTACTTTTTGTTCAAACTTTTTCTAGAGATCAATTACCCTAACATCAAACTGATATTTTTGCACTTGACGCGCGTTTCGCTAGGAAAAGTTTCAACTGTTACACCACAGGTTCCAATCTCATCATTTATTGTTATTGTTGCTTCACTACCGGTCAGGTTTTGATTCCACAGAAATCATCTGGGAAAAACCTTGACCAATCAAAAATATCAACAAGTGAAGCAACAATAAATATGTGAACCGTAATTACACAATTTGAAAAGGAAAACTGTCCCAAACCATATTTATACATTATCACAACAAAACTAACGGACGTCGTACCTAATTTAAGTTCATTCTTCTGTAAACAGTAATTTGAATGATGCGCCCGCAGAAGACACGTGATTCATTAGAGAAAACCCCGATAGTGTCGCCATCCCTGGTTTGACAGCCGCGTAACATATAACCAAGTGTTGCCATTCAACATTGTCTAAGGAAGTAAATGTATATAGATAAATGTATAGATGGAGTAGTAGAAAGTCAAAAACTTTCTTTCCCAAAAATTAATCACTCCTAAAAAATATAACCCCTTCTATATCTTCATATATCTAATGAAGTAGTGGTAGCCTTATTCCTCTATATTTCACGAAATCCACAAATTTCAGGAATAATAAATATTTTATTGAAACATTCGATAGTTTCCAGAAACGATGTATTTGTAAAAGTTAAAATAAATTAATCCAGGTATCCACCAAATTTGAAGGCAATAATGTAAATAAAATATATGTTTTACATATGTTCTGTTTCGAAGATTTATCTGATTCGCACTAGACTTCAAATATGTCATTTTATTTGTGGTAGGCGAACTTCGGACTAGATTAGTGGCCTTCAACCAGATGTTTACCGTATGATGTAATCATTTGTTAATCACGCAGGTGCCCTCATCGGTAATTTATTTTCCTATTTTTAGTAAATTTGGTGGGTTAAATAATCTTATCAGCTTAGGTCATAATATAAATTAAGAAGATCTTTAACCCTAACTTCAGACAAGTTTGAAATTAAAAAAAATAGTTTCATTTATGAATAGACATGATTAATCCTATTCATTTAAATATGGATCATTTCATGGTCCCTAAAACTTTTTTGTATATCTAATACTATTTTGAGATTGAATTTTTTTGTTGATGAATGAAAATGATAATGTCCATAAATACCTGAAGTTTGGAAAAACTTATGGAAAATTAATCAAAAATGGTTGTATTGAATCCCGAGGCTGGTCGGGATCTGTGCAGCTGGTTGGGTCATGTAAAGCTGTCTCGAATAGTTGTAATGGTCCTAGCCATTCTGATATTTACACCTCTCATCACGCATTTTTACTTGTCCAAAGTAGAAAGAAGTTCCTACCTCATTGAGCACAGCGCACATTCGCACCAAGACCTTCCCGAAGAATTGTACGCTTTCAAAGAGTCTGATTTAAGAGTAGGCGTAGAAGAATTACTCAGAATTAGGGGTTCGGTATTGAGCGAATTACGAGATATCGAGAAAAAACGACAACAATACAAACAAGAAATCCAGAGTTATCTCAAGAATATAGAAGAATTGAAACAGGAGTTGTCTCACCAACAAACTAATCTGAACAGATTGAAAATCTCTGTGGAGCAAGCCCAAGTAGCACAACAAGAGGCTTTACAACAAAACACTCCTGACTTAGCACTGCCCAAGAAACTCACCGCCGATACTCTGCCCGCCGTTTTGCCTTCGATTCCAAAGAATAGATCGAAAAGATGTCGAATGTTCAACTGCTTCGATCATTCACGATGTTCGTTAACTTCGGGTTTCCCAGTGTACCTCTATGACCCCGATCAGTTTCCTGTCATGCACGACGGATGGGACGTGGATGGGTTTTTGAAAACCACCCTCAAACAGACTCTAGGCTATAACCCTCACTTGACCAATGACCCCAAGGAGGCTTGCATTTACTTGGTGTTGGTTGGCGAAGCTTTGAAAGACACCGACGATGTGAGCGAAAACGTGGGAAATCATCTGAATTTGCCCCCTTTGGATTCTGATGCTCTCAAAAGGCTGCCATTTTGGGGAGGGGATGGCAGAAACCATGTTTTGCTGAACTTGGCTAGAAGAGATCTCACTGCCGTTTCGGGAGATGTTTTTTCCTCAATTGACACTGGTATTTTTAAATTACTCATTATATCCATTGAACATAAATTTCAAATAGTTTCTTCTTAAATTTTATATCGATATCTTTTTACATATGCAAAATGACTTTTTAGCGTCAAGAGTCGTCCGTCATTAAATCAGATTTTTGAATTCATCAAACCATTTCACATTTTCTTACTTCAGTTCAAATAAAATGCAATAATTTTCAGTATCATTCAATTCGTTTCAATTCAATTTATTTATTCTCAAAGGGAACTGAAAGGATCTTAGAACTAGACTATAGTTTCCTTAAATCCTCACTAGCATTGCCTTAGTTATGTTATTGGAGTACCAACCGCAAAATGAATGTCGTTTGAATAAATAATAAATTTCATTGCCCCTTTGGCGAAATTTTCACATATTTTCAGAATTTTCTGTGATACAGAGAACTTGAAAAAAAGTTTCTTTTTTTGATATATTGCTGTTGCAGACACAGTTGATCTCATCATAGAAAAATTGCAGGTCGTGCAATCTTAGTCCAATCAACATTCACTCAAGATCTCTACAGGCCAGGTTTTGATCTCATAATCTCTCCCGTCCTTGGCCCGCCAGGCGGTGACGTCTGGCAAGAGTGTGCCCCCATGCTGCCGTCTCGTAGGAAGTACCTTCTCACTTTCCAAGGGGAAATGAAGTCTCTTCAAAAAGTTCCCTCACCAAAACCAAAAATATTTGACGATTTCGAAGAGAGAGGTTCAGAATTGGACAAGTTTGTGATTGATCATTTGTTACAGGTAAGCAAGCTATTGAAGCAAAGATTGTGAAGGAGAGAAAACATTCTCTGGGATAAGTATTGGATCCCATTGTAAGAGATATAAAAACTGTATTATCTAAAGAACTTTATCGGTGTAGGTTATGTCGTTTATAGATAAATACATTTTTGTTTAATAATAATGATGATATTTATTATACACTTGACATCATAAATTGTATGGGATTATGACAGCAGATGTTAAGAAACGTTTATTGGGTGATAGATTGTTCAATTGGTTAATTTTCTTGCAGCTGTCCAAAAGTGGGACCTCAGACAAATTTCTATTTGAGTTCATGTGTAATCCTGCAAGTGATAATACCATCAACACTGGAACTCAAGATTGGGCTTTATGTGGAACAGATAGCAGTCGTAGAACTGTCCTAAAGGATTCTACATTTGTTTTAATTTTTGCACCTGGTCATATGGATCTCCTGTCGACTCCTTTGCTCCAAGCTCGGGTTTATGAATCACTGAGATCTGGTAAGGAACTATCTTGTTTTCTATCCACAATATAGATAATGTTACAGATTACGGCATTGATATATAAAACAAGATTTATTTTTAGGGAAATCTAATTTAAAAAAAAAAACTTGTTTGTGAAAGAATGGCTTTAGCTTTCTACTTCTTCATCTTTATCCAAAAAAATGTTGGTATCTTCCAAAAAAAGGAAGAAAGCAATTAATTTCAAAATTAGCTCTTTACAAAGATTGTAGATCATTCAAAGAAGTAACTTTCAGATATGAATTGGAGGAACAAGTCCTCTCAAAATAACTTATTTCATATAAACAGTGAATTATTATTGTCTTTCTACTTCCTCATTAATATATTAAGAGCATAGTACTTAATGAAAACGAAAAAATATCAATGAAAAGTCTATATGAAAATGTATACATCATATTCATAAGTTTCTTATGAATACAATCTGTCTATCTGAAAAAATTGTTTTCAAATATGAACGTTGAATTAGACGGAAACTTTTTCTTATTCAATTTGTATACAACAATCGGAAAAAAGGTTGTGGCTTTTTACTTCTCTACCTAACAGGTGACCATTATCAGGAGTTTTCCAGAACCATTCTGGAAGAGTTTTTGATAATTTCAACTTAGCGGATCGCTATAAAATGATTTTTCAACAAAATGGTGCACCACCACACAATACTCGAAACGGTAATAATTTTTCAAGTTGACATTTTAGTGATCATTCCTTAGATATCAGAGGAATAATTTTTTTGGTCTTCCCGTTTGGACCAATTTGGATAAATTCATGCCTGAAACCCAAAATAGCAAGTATTTTATTGGCTACTAAATAATTTCTAATAAATGCTTTGAATTTATTCAGAGGTAATTTTTGAGTGAATTTGTAATCCTATTTTAAAGACAAGTTGTTCAATATGAGAACAGTGAATTTTTAATGTTTGCAGATGACCTGAAGCTTTTCCGACCGATAAAGTCATACAATGATCAAATTCTCCTTCAAGATGATCTAGATAAAGTTTATGAATGGTGTGTTACAAATAACTTATTTCTAAATGTAAATAACTGCCAATTTATTACTTTCTCAAGAGTTGGTAGGAAATTCGATACATCATACAACATAAATGATTAGCACTTAGAATACACTTCCTCCATAAAAGATTTGGGGGTCATTTTTGACGAACAACTCAAATTTGTAAACCATATTAACCAAGTGAGTGTGAAATCATCCAAAACACTGGGAATTTTGTTGTACATCTTTATATTGTATATCAATGAGTCCTTCACCATTGTTGTGAATGAAAATGAAAAATGTTATTAATAAAGAAAATAATCATCTTGATGAAGGACCTGATCGAATAACTAATCTTTTCAATAACTTTTGTATACAAGAACCACTGTATATTTTAAATTTTATTCCAAAAACAATCAAAATGAGCATAAACCGAACCGAAAAAGGCAACACAATTCATTGTAAATTGATAGATGAAGCAGTTACGTTATAATGAAGAAAAGAGAATAGAAACTTTCTAGGTTTTCTACCACTTTTATTTGTAACTAATGTTACTGCAGTTTCGTCCTTTAAGGACATTTTCAAACTTATACATTAAACTTAATGTTACAAAAAACATAGAAAATTTTAATTCTCTTTTTTCAAAATTCATTGTTTATGAGACCTCATTCAAGAGATGAACTCTATGAACTTATTAAAACCAAACAAAAATTCCTGTGGATCTGATGTGATAAAAAATGTACTGGAACATACTATAACGCCTTTCTTTAACTTATATCATGAATTTGTCATTTGAAAAGGGAATATTTCCTGAAGTTTTCATTCCTGAATTTAAAAAAAATGATCCAGTCTCTAAGTAATTATTAACCTGTAACAATTCCAATTGGTTCATCATGAATATACCTATTTAATAGTTCATTCTTAAAAATCTTCGATGATAGAGTAAATTTAATTGAATCAGGTAAATCATTGAATCGGACAAAACCTTTGAAGAATAAACTGCTAATACTATTTCTTGTATTTGTTCTATTTACATGAATGTGACTGTTGTGCCTAGTAGAATGGTGATGAATGTCCTTATTGAAAATTATTAATGATAGCAAGTATAGTGGGGTCATTTTATTTAATATTTTATAAATGAAAACCATAGAACAATAGAATAATCTTTTGGATACTGAGAGCCATTGTAGAGCAGATAGCATGGTAGAAATTGGTGTATACCTATTTCATTTTAAAATGATTCTCATTCCACGATTTTGTAGTAGTCAAAATGAGGCTGGATTATTGATTTATATAACATAATTTTTGTATCTGTTGATAAGTTATTGGCGATTCTTGAGAAAAAATATAATTTTTTGCAATATTTTTTTCAATATACTTGAAGTGGTCGTCAAATGATAAGCTATTATCAAGTTGAAATCCCAAATACTTCATTGATGTTACTATTTCTATATGTTCATGTTCAGTTTTTAATATTTGAATTTAATAGTGATTATCATTGCTTTGGTTTTTTTAATGTTAAGTTTCATTTTATTAGTTTTCAGATATTTTTCTGCTTTGTCTAAAACCTTAATTCTGACAACAGTTTCTTTTAAATTTACTTTAGTTCAGGCTAATAAGGTATCATCTGCAAATAAGTTGATGAACTCATAGTCTGTAAATAATTGTATAACATTCAAATACAAAATGAATAATAAGGGACCAAGCACACTACCTTGTGGTACTTCTGTGTGAATTATTATGTAAAATGAGAAATAATCGTTCACATGTACTCTGCTTCCTATTTGATAAATAATTCATTCATAAACCATCCCCTCAATCCCAGCTTCAGAAGCAAATTGTGAACGTAAACCAGCATAGATTTTTGGCAGGTATGTCAACACATACGGCAATGCGTTCCTTTTATAAGAAACTAATTTGTCAGTTTGAAGCAGGTATGAGCCTAGTTGGGATATTCTGTGATCTCAGTAAAGCTTTTGACTGTGTCAACTATCAGATACTATCAAGTAGATTATACGATTATGGTATTCGGCGTGATCCTTCAACATGGATAAAGATATTTATTGAGAATAGGCGCTAGAATGTGTACTTGAAAAATAATGCAATTAATGGATATAATGAGATCAGATATCTGTGAATGATGGTGTACCACAGGGCTCAATTCTTGGTCCTGTGTTGTTTTTGTTGTATCTCAATGAAACTCATGCTGTTTCTGACAGTGCCTCTTTCACCATATATGCTGATGACATATCACCTATCATATCTAACAAGAATGATTCTCGACTAGAAAGCGATTGTACTGAAGTAGTAAATAATCTATCCACATGGTGCTATTCGAATAATCTACATTTCAATGCAAATAAGACTAGCATGATACGATTTCACACAAGAAAAAGTAATTGTAAAACTTTTGTCATTAAAATTAACAATATGCCAATCACAAACAGAGACAATGTGAAGTTTCTTGGAATACATTTGGATGAGAACCTGGATTGGAAGAAACACTAAAAATTTAATATCAAAATTATCAACAATCGCTAACTTAATCTATAATATTGAGAAGATTCTAAATAAAGGACAACTTATCTTGTTGAATTAATTCAGTATTATCCAATGATTGTATTGGTCTAAAGAGCTGTAAGTCATCTACAAATATTTGAAAGCCTGTGTTCTTAAACCATTCAGTCATATCGTTAACAAAAATGTGGAACAGAAGATCTACTTGTTACTATATGTGATGGAATCAGTCAATACTTGATGAGAATCCATAACACATTCAAGAAACACTTTATAAGAAATATAATTTAGTTCTTTTAAAAATAAATTTTAGTTATTTTCTTATTAACCGCTATGTGATTACCACTTGTTGCAAGAATGTAATTGATCGATCCGGTTGAAAAGGATGTACCGTTTCCAATTCTTCCTTATATTTGGAGGAAACCCTTGCCAATATAGATGATAAAAAAAAACTTTCTACCAAGCACATACCTTTGAGTACGTTGTCTCCTAGGACTTCTTGACCGAGATCTTGACCTCGACTTCCTTTTGCTGGGTGGCGACTTGGACCTAGACCTAGAAGAAGATCTGCTCTTCTTCCGGAGCACATTAGATCTAGCACCTAACCTAGCACCCAAGCCCGGAGATATGCCCTTCTTGAGATTCTGAAATTGGCTCAACTGTCCCGGGACAGTTTTGAGCTGACCGGTGAACGGGGGGCGTTCACTATGAACCGTTGGAAGAGGTTCCTTGCTCCAATCTCTGTGAAGCTGATTGTTTTGATATGCCTGAGTAATTTTCCCCTTCAAGATAATATCCACTTGATTTCTATCTATGTTAGTCTTGCATTTGGCGTAGCACTGGTGCACATAATTTCTCAGACTCTCAGGCCAATCATCGGACGGGTTTGCCATCCCTTTCGGGGCAGAATTGCATGATGGAGGCTCCTGAACGGGTTCAGGGGGTTTCATTTCTTCCGGTAGTGGGGGAAGAGGGGGTTCCGGGGGCATGGTTTCTGGAGGAGGAGCCGGCTTGGGGAGGCTCAACTCTGGAGGAGGTAATGGGGGAATACCGAAATTACTTGTTTGATTAAATTGGTTCTGAATATTTTGGTTGTTCCTGTTACGCTTTCGTTTTTTCTTAGCTGCTCCGCTGTTCGGAGAGTTATTCAACTGCAAAATCGCATTGTTGTTCGGTAGTCTTTTACCATTCAGTTGAAACCTGATACTGCCAAACTGTTTTGGAGTACTCAACAAGGGGGGTCGGGGAGAATTCGAAGGGATGCTGGGTAAAGGGGGGCCTGGTGGTAGGGGCGGTTGAATTTTGTCTTCTTTTTTATCTGCAAACTGTGTGAGCTGATTATATGTATTATAACCTTGCTGCATCATGTAATATTGTTGATAATAATGTGCGTATTGGGGATGGTAATAACCGCTGTAATAGAATTGTGCCCAGTTGTTTTGCGGTTGGTTATTTGGGGCGGTATTTGGTGGTAGAGGCGGAGGCGATGATGATGGTGGTTCTGGAGGTAATGGTGGATTATCCGTAGTACCAGGTGGAGGTGGGATCGTAGAACTTTCCGTCATCATAATACCTGAATAAAAAAATGAGTCACTGTTCACTTAAAAAAAAATTATGCAAACATTTAAATAGAGATAGTCACCTAGCAAAGAATGCATTTTATTGTGTGCAAGAATTTTCAATCTAATATAAGTCAATAAGATGCTTTTAAAAATTTTTGTAACATACATGTATGTATCTATTTATATTTCATATATAACCTAGTGCTCAGGTTTGACTAGTCTGATAAAATTTTATGTGCCATGTAATGCAATGCAATTGTAAAATTTTTAATGACGAATGAATTCTATTCTATTTTACAATTATTTAGTGTTTGTTTGTCACTCCAATCTTTCATTAAAAGTACTGGGTGAGGAAGTAAAATCATCAGAAAATTTTTCAAATAAAAGTTTTAGACATAAGATCATTGGGATGTTTGAATTATTCACTTATATACAGGATACACAGTAAAAGACTGAAGTAAAAAAAAAGATTTTTGATATATTCCTATAGCAAAACAGACATTCGAACCGAGTTTTTGGTATTATTTTAGATATACAGGGTGTCCCGGTTCTTGACGATAAATCTTGAGGTGGTGATAGATGAGGTCATGACTAGCTCATAACAGGAAAAAAAGTTTAGGTAAAAGTGTTTGAGATATCGGAAATTTTCTTTTTTTCGAAAATCGGCGACTCGGTTTAGTATTTTCAATGTTACTTCATAAAAACATGACTTATCCACAGCAAAAAAAACTATTTTGTATAGCTAAATAATATCCGCACCCGACAGTAATACCAAAAGCTTGCGATCATTGGAAATAACTAAAAAAAAATAAAATAAATTTTGAAATGAAATAAATTTTTTGGTCACCGGAGATTCCAAAATGGTGTAATAGTTAACTTTCTATCAGACCTCCAAGAAAATATTGAAGCTAGAACAAAAAAGGTATTAAGAATCCAAGAATAAATGGCAATATCAGTTGTCACAAAACATTAGAACTGGGAGAAAAATATTCACAAAATTGAAAATGATGTCTCAAAAAATTACAAAAGAAACGAGTCCAAACAGGTTTCCTTCCAAGGCCCCTTCCCCGCCGCTACTGCGTCCACGCTTTTTTGTATCATCAGGTCAGTTCGTTTTTCGCTGTTCATTGTATCGTACGTGTATTTCTGTTATCGATAAGAACTAACGATCGCTGCTCTGAACTGGATTTTGAAACTGTTTTGTGATTTGGATATTTTTAATAATTCCGGCT
>WOGN01001212.1:0-19830 GCA_015342105.1 Leptinotarsa texana | reverse complement strand
AACCACTCACACATTTTTATCAAATCAATTTTGAGCAACAGTATTTTCTCGGACGTTCTCAAAATTTGAAAACATCATTAGTGGATAACTCTCGTTATATTGCTAGAGTCTGATCTTTTGCAGATTTATTGGGATAACACTGAACATAAATCTGTATTCATATTACAAAAAAACTCCTGATGCTGTATTGAAAGGTGTTACCGACGCGATCGAGTGCATTGAGGTAGGAAATGCCGGAAATTAAACTGAAATTACATTATGCGATATTTCGAAGGCGTTTGATTGTATCTCTCACAACTTATTGTTCAGATCATCCATATTGTTTTTCATTATTTTAGTTTCTCTGTTTCTGATACAAAAAAATAGCATTCATGACTTACCATGTTTTTGGAATTCATGATCTTTGGTTTTCCATGGTTTAGTATTTGTCGTTACTTTTTTGAGAATATTTGGAAAGGTCGTTCTCAAACATTCATATGGAGAAACGATGATTTTGAAATAGCGGAGACTAAACGATCGGCCATTCAATCTGAGTGTGGAATCACTGAAAGTAAAAAATCTGTAACAGTTGAGAATAATATAAGAATTAAATGCAATTTGACGGAGTCAACTATTTTCAGAAATTATTCATGTGCTACATTTTGTAGTTTATCAAATATCTCACCCCAGAATTGAACCATTCAGGAAAGGTGCAGACAAAAATGCGGCCATGTTCAAAACATTATAGAAGTTTCATTGTCTCCATGACAGCAGAATAATTGGGATACTATTTTTAAATAATTAGCAATATAACTGAACACAGATATTTTTCAGTAATCGATATTTGTGAATTCATAAGCAAATCCCGTTCTTCTATTCAAAAACAGATCCTTCAAATTATGTCCAGTCTGAATGAACACATATATACGACAGATGGCTGACTCTGCTTGAAATTGCTCCATTTCGAAGTTAATCCCAAACATACAAGTTACCACTTGGTATTTCACGAAAGAGGGATTTGGGAAACACATCTGATTATTTGCGATTACAATATTTGAATGACCATCTGTTCTGATTGGTATACCCGATGATTATTAATTTAATAATGACAAGATTATATTCACAGGCAATCACCAGCAGTTTGAAGTATTGGGATCTTTAGAATATCCTGAAAACAATTTTTGTAACACATAGGTTAGACGTTTATGGTACCTAAATGAAACGCAGGATTTTTCTGAAAATTCCACATCTTACATTTCCTTACCTGTTCTATCGATCCGAAATATTTTCAGAATTGCACTTTCATTAAATCGCACTTCCATTATAATACTTTTTTGTTCATAATATCCTATACCTATCTCCATCGGTTTTCCAGATGAAAAGTAATTTGCGCTAAATGGTCCAAAACATATCCCCAATTGAACTTGAGTACATCAGTACACTTAATTCATGAAACGTTGAAATTTTGATGATTGTTTGGACAAACTTGAAATACTTAATTATCTCTAAGAAACCGACTCCACAACATACACGGTGTGCTAAACTTACTATTATTTCCATTATGCATAAAAGTAGTCAAAAGTTCATTTTTCAAATAAAATTTTCTGTATATTACTCGATGAATTGAAAGATTATGAAAAATGCTTCAAGACGATAGGTATATCATGTCTCTATACTTGAGTTATAAAGTTTTCTTAATAAAGTCTCTTCTTCTGAAACATAATTGTTTTAAGAATTTGGTTTCAAGTATCTGTGGAATCATCAAGCTTATAACAGTTTAGTTATTTTTATAACTAATTTACAAATTGTTGTCGACGGTGTTTCAAAACATCTTAAATAGCTGAAACAGAGTTCCATTTCAAAATTTGTTCAAAAGAGAGGAATATCAAAACAAAGTTTTAAACTTAAATAATGCGTAATCCCCATTTCCACGCCACTCACTCTGAATCGATAGACTTCAGCAATTTCAAATATTATCAAACTTAGCGAAAACAGCGGCAAAAATAATAGTGAGTTATCAATAATAGAACAATTTTTTTTAGTAAAACGGTGACACCCTGTTGCTCGGAAACGAAGCATGTTAGGACACACGTTGATAGGAACTTTTTTTATACAATGTGACAGGTAATCATCATCTAAAATTGATGACATTATTTAAGAAACGCCCTATATACACAATCAAAGGTTTCGCCAGATCCATATCTCATGTCATCCCTTCTCTTTAAGTTCCTCGAATGATAATACTTTGATTACTAACTTCAAAACTGTTTATTACTTCCAACGACGTGATTTATCACTGAAATTTCATAAGAGTGCCTTAACATTTTCAATAAAGCAGAATGAATACCGTAAACACTTCAGACGTGAGTTATTACTGCTATGAAATTCTAATGAAAATTGTTTTGAATTGAAATTAAATTGTTTAACACCGAAATAATTTGAATTTCTCGAAGAATGATTACAGTGAAAAATCAACGAATGATTCAAGAAATACCGTGAAAAATTTTATAGATTCTAATGCGTGTTTTTTGTCGTGAGAAAATTTAGTTTCGAATCATGAATCTCTCTGGATGCGTTGCAGTTATAATTGATTTGTTGTAAGCGTATAGCTTGGTATTTAATAATTAATTTTTAGTTCCAGTACATGATGGGCAGGCACTTTAGCACTTTGATGATGCCGTAAATGGACTGAAGTGGTAGACTTCGTGAAAAGCTAGTTGTATGAAAGTTTTCGAGGTTAAATATAAACACATATTATCACTAGGAAAGTAATGAGAGAATTTTCGACTATTAAAGTAATTATTTTACACATAGATGAGGTATTTGGTGAAAAGAACTTGTGGAACTGAATTATATTCTGAAGCAAATAAATGAAAAACAAGAAATGCTTTCATGATTTTTTTTGTTCCATAATCAGTAGTATGATATTTGAATATTGAATGAAAAAATGTAGTTCTGTCAACGATTTTTCATCTTTCTAATCTCTGTCTACATATCTCTGTATGCTCTGAACTCAATTTTTTTTTCCGCCCTGGGTTTTTCACATTTTTGTATAAAGATGGAGAATTAGAGAACCTAAATGCTTTGTTTTTAAAACATTATCCCTCCTGAACAATATAGTCCTTTCAGGTCAAAAATTAAAGCAAATATAATGGCAATATTTCTTGGTGAATACTACGGCCGTTTGTCTGAATTATAGAGCAAAGATGGTAAAAATGAAAGAACGCGAGAAATATTCCAAATGAAGATTCTTCTCTAGGTCAGTATCCACAATCTTCTTTGGGTCATAACTGGAGTAAAATGGTTCAAATCACAAAATATTTGAGTTTCTTCGGAAGTTACCTCTCCAACACCAACAGTTGGTGATGCCGGTAATAAGGAAAAGAATAAGGGGTGCTTCAAAGAATCGTACCCGACACTATCTCATTCATTATTTACGTAAGCGATCTTTGGAATCTTTACTAAATTATATATTCATCATTTCACTCTCTTCAAGAATTGAACAATGATAATAATATACCCTGTATATTTTCGTGTAAAGGATTTCAATTGGTAGGTATCACTGTTCATGTGGTTTCGCTGTCTTTTAAAGATCATTTTAAACTTTACCACGTCTTCAAATGATTATTAGCGATGATCATAAACGATATAATCTGCCTATTTCAGTTCTTTCAAGATTTTGTCGAAAGAACACTGCATTTTTAGAGGAATCACTTTTTCTAATCCAATTTCTATAACTCTAAGACGTAAAAATGAAAAAAACATCTGCCAAAACGAAAAGATTGTTTTTATTCACACCATATGTTAGAATGATGGGTTCACAGATGTAATTATTAAATAAAGTTTACTTTAAAAGTTGTTACCTCAAGGTCACTTGATATTTACACCACCAACTCGATAAACAAGCAGGCGGTAAAACCAGCTTTGAACAATTTTATTATTTTTCCCGCCGAAACAAAACAAAGTCATCTAAGTGAGCCGTATATTCCTATGCCAAGAAGTCAAATTGTCACATCATGTATCCCTTGTAATGAAATAGTGAATTCACATTTGGGGTATAGCTAACCCGCGATAGTATAGCGGCACACCAGTAAAAACTTTTCGAATAAAAATATTCAAAAACTCTCGGTGAAACCTATTTCAATGTATGAATTGAAGTATTACGAAATAATATAGATGATACATTTTCCTACGGATGGTAGATGATTGGTATGAACGAAAAACCCAAAAAAAATTGAAAACATTGATGTACAAACACATTTTTCATATTGTTGGACCAAAATGAATACTTTTCTAACTTGGGCGAGAAAGTTCGTAAGCTGAGAGATTTTGTTTTGATAAAATTTTCAAATTACTATTTATTTAACACCAAAATACAAATCATGGAATTATAAAACAACACAAATTACTTGGCGCTCCGGGGCGACTTCATTGATTCCAGTGGAGCATTTGCTTTTTCAGCTGCAGGAAAACTCGAAAAAACTTGCAACACCACATCATCTGAAGATCTTGATCTGCCAATGTCCTCTCCCTCATAAAACAAACTGTAGGGTGTCTCTAGAGGTTCTAATAAATTCAACACATCGCTAGAACACTTAGTGACACGACTATCGTCAAGGTTAAACCAGTCCGTTTTGTCTTTGAACAAGGCGTAATAATGATCATATTCAATGCTAGAACCACAGTGAACAATGACTGCATGAAGATTATAAAAGTGGTCTGTTAGATTAAAATGTTCATCTATTTCAAACCTTCGTAAGAGTTTGATGCTTTCGTCAGAGGTTGAGTCATGTTTGAAGATCATCAGACTAGTGCCTCAGCTATACTTGTTTTCTTATAACATGTCGGTATGTTTAACGTATGTTTGGCAATACAGTCGATCATCACCTGTTGAAAGTTTCAATTTCAGATGATTTAACAATGAGCTTGGCACGGACTGGTTATTAGTCATATTAGGAAATGCTAGTTGAAGTTCCAGAAATTCACATACTTTTTGCTACCTCTTGAATATTTACTACAAAGTAAACAAGTGAGGATTTCTCCAACAAAAGAGTATTAATTCAGCTATTATTTTGGTCACGAAGAGTATTCAATAAGAACCCCAAGA
Organism: Leptinotarsa texana; assembly: GCA_015342105.1. Lineage (NCBI taxonomy): Eukaryota > Metazoa > Arthropoda > Insecta > Coleoptera > Chrysomelidae > Leptinotarsa > Leptinotarsa texana. The sequence goes on along the minus strand of WOGN01001212.1, from coordinate 14,744 downwards.
ATTTGGAACAATCCTATTGCTCCTAGTGGACTTCAATGACTCCAGGAAATCGGTTGGAGTGGAAGGTGATACATTATTATGATACTGCAGCTGTATGAACAGGTGTTTGAGTTTAGTGAATAAGTAGGAAACATTCTTGTTTTCGTTCATCATTAAAACCTCGTTCTTGAAATTTTTCGCTATGAACAATACTTGTAAAATACTATTCATGGAGCAAAAAGTGTTTCGTAAATTATCTAATCCAATTTTCCAGACAACTCTCTATTGATTTGTAAGGAAGAACATGTTTCACAAAATCTTCATAAGAATCATTTCTCAAGCTGCAATCGATCATTCCAAGTGATGAAGAGTTTCGATTCGGCCCTTGTTTCATAAAATTTTATTTTATTATTCAATATAGTTGCTTTTGCGAGCAATACAATGACTATAGCGGTCATTAAATTTTCGATACCATTTTTATACTACGATTTGTCTTCAGTTCAAAAGTCGGCCTCACTTTTGACGATGACCTCTTCATCGGAGTCAAATTTCTCTCCAACGAGCATTATCTTGAGGGCGAGACCTCAAGAATACGGTAAATGCGAAAGAAAGTCGAAATCAAATTCGTGCAATTTCACCTTAGTTTTCATTGATTTGTCATTGTCTTGATGATAGGATTGTTTTTCCGCGATTTCATCCTTCAAACGCTCCAACAACGCTATGTGATAGTTGATGTTGATGGTTTTTTTCTTTTCATAATAGTCAATGAATAGTATACCATAACCATGGCAGTAGACTGTTGCGTCTTTGCACGCTTTGGAGTCGGTTCACCAAGTGCAGTCTACTCAGATGAGGATAGTTTTGACTCTGGTGACTAATAGCCCGACAGCTGTGTACACGTATCTTCTGGAGGTTAAGATTTTGATAATGTTGATTCCCACTACTGGAAAATGTATGATTGATCACAATATCGCATCATATTAATTTTTTAGGAGTAACAAAATATTTCTAGAGGAAATGTATTGAAACACTTCTCTCGAATTTGTACAATGAACAGAATACCTATATGCGCTTAAAATAAATAGAAATAAAATATAAAAGTCTATGAAAATATATCTTCCAATGAGTCATTTGGATTTTGAAAAACTCAAAAAACTCCAGTAGAAGACGAGAATTGTGTTTTGAAAGATGCATTTATTTTTCAAATTGTTTAGTTCTTAGTAGATCGAAAGCGAAGTGTTTTAGAAATTATCACTAGAGTGAAAAAATATACCTTCCACAATGTTTTGGAGGCCAAAATCTGCCGCCGTCTTCAGAAATGGACAAAAAATTCTAATATATTGGCAGTTATTCCGTTTTGATTATTTATTTCTTTACTTCTTCGACAGATGTCAGAGGTCGATAAAAAACTGATTTGTCTCCACAAAAAAAAGACTTTCGTTGAATACAAATAATATATTTTGAAATCAATTTTTAATTAACTAGTTTAGTGATCCAATAATTTTTCTGAAAAAAGGGGTTGGTTGGGTGACAGGATCAATTTTTTCTTAAAAAACAATTGTATTCTTGCCAACGTTTCGAATTGCTGACCAGCCCTGAATGAGAATTTAATTAAATTCCAAACGTCAGCAAGAATACAATTGTTTTTTTAAGAAAAAATTGATCCTGTTACCCAACCAACCCCCTTTTTCAGAATCAATTTTCATATTTTTGTATGTTTGTAACATATTTCCGATCATCCATGCAAAAAGAAATTTCAATGCGATCAGAATGGGTTTCATTTTTGCACCGCTTCCTGGTAGTTTATTGCACTTTATTTGAAACGTTGTGAGAACCCACGCACTATAACCTAAATAAAGCTACACGAAGACAGTGTTTCCTCTCGATTTACGCTATTATCCTTTGGGACTCCCTGTGCCTTCATAAAATATGAGTAAATTTCGTGCAAATCGCTCAGAAAACGTTGTTAGGTGGAGCAACGTGGCTGGAAGTCGACAGATCATGTGGCGCAATGTGTGTGGCTCCCGAACTCTTCTGACAGCTGAATGTCAGACTAATTGCCGGCGTTCCCCGACTTTCTTATGAGTTATTACGGCAGCGAGAAAAATAGTTCATTTGGAACGGAGTTACTAATGACGAAAGTTTTTTGTATTTATTATCTTTCGCTTATTTATGTCCGCTACTTCCTCTTATTAATAGAGGATGGATTCGAACAACGTTGCAAAAGTCGCGGTCTTGTATTCATAGAAATTTCACGATTTTTGACATCAAAGAAATCGATGAAGAATGGTGATAGGTTCAGACCACCTCAGTGATGGTGATATGGAACACGCAGGCAATTATATCGTTATATTCGTTCTTTTGATGTGTTTGCGAAACACCAGAATCTGAAAATAAAACTCCGGTAACACATGAAATGTGGTGTTTTGAAACTGTCGGGGATATCTCTGTATCGTTTTGAAAGATTGGTTTCATAGTCAAGTTTTCGTCCACTCTCCTCAGATTCTCTAGATAAAACCAACATTCTTAAAAATTTGGATTTAGTTTCTACTCACCCTCTACTTCAATATTGACCAAATACCAGGTATTGCTTCTATACTAGGGGTAATTGAGTCCGGGAATATATGTATTGACTAATAATGAGCAAATTCCGTCCCATTCTTCTATTTGCGAGTGAAAAATGGCGATTTTTCACATGATAAAATCATGTTATCTTACGGTTTATCGTGAATAAGTCAAAAATTAGATCTTTTAACAAAATATCAGTAAAAAAGTAAGACTTGTGTTTGAGGTCTGTGGACCCAATACGAAAGGAGTAATAACTTTTTGATGGTAGATTCTTATTAGCATAACGCCAAAATTGGAAGTTTCAACATGAAGTAACAAAACAACTGTGAACTGTGAGCTAGTTTTCGAAAAAATTGAGCTCGAATTGAAACGGGCATTTTTTTAATGAAAACTATTGATGATACGTATAATATAGCTGAAATGAGTACTCATCAATACTTCGATTGATGGTTGTTGACTTCTCATGAAGAGGAAAATTTCCGCAGAATACATTTTTTTTTTCATTTTGAGCTCAATTTTTTCCAAGCGCGTTCAACCGGTAGTTGCAGAGCATATTATGAAGCTAATTGTGAAGACTACTATTTTTAATGGAGAGGGGATTTTCATATATTTTTGTCACCGGCAAAAATGGGCACGAACATTATTTTCGTCAATAACTTTTTCAAAAGTGAACGTTTTTATAAGAACCTCAAGTAGTTTCTATTGATTTTCCCAAAAAAATGCAAGAATCCACAAGGCGATATTTTGAAAAAAAATTTGCAAAAATTATATCAAATGTTGTTGAATTTTCTAAACTTGTCTTTTCGGTCTACGTACTCTATAAACTTTTTATGTGATTTTCACAAGACAGTTTTACAAAACCGCAACACGTGTTTCGCCATACAATGACATTCTCGGGCGTGTCTTGAAACACACAATTGTATGGCGAAACACTTGTTGCGTTTTTGTGAAACGTCTAGTGAAAATCACACAATAAAATGTTTTTTAAATACGTTAGTTGTGAAAATAAACCTTTTATATGCTCGGCTGTGGAGCTTCATTCAGCACTTCCAAATATTTTTACAAAAGATTTCCCATAAGCTGAAAGATGCGAGATGGTTGAGTATGTATAACAGACGCAAATCACACATTTTCATTCTTTACTATGAAATACTCAAATTTCAAAATTCAAAAATCCTTAATATTTATAGAGAAAAGTTTTATATAGGACAAACGTGCATAACGTCAGTCTTGGGAAAAAAATATGAACCATATTCCTGAACACAACAAAGAAATTTATAAAATGTCTATTACCTACAAGATATCTCTTCATGGCAATCTCCTGGATGTTCCCGATTTCTCTACAACAATTCACACTTTAAAAAAAATCCAAAATACATTTGCTTAAGAAGCAATGAAACGAGATTTTTTTCAGAATATTTCCTTAATTATATTTGAGTTCTATTTAATTTCTAGTGTAACTATAGCTAGAATGTTTATTTATTTTCGTTGTGGTTGATGTGGAAGAATTGATTTCAAGACCTGGCATAATCCATTTATTCACCTTGTTATTTGATCTGAAGAATATTTCATGTTATGGTAAATAAAAAACCATTATTATTATTATTATTATTGAAAAATGGATATTTCTCGTGTACCAAAATCATCTCGTTTTTAGTGATATCATTGCTTCCGTAGATTTTTGATCTTGTGGTTCATATCCTATATTCCAATATAATTATAAAACAACAATAAAATGACTTCATTGATTCCAGTGGCGCATTTGCATTTTCAGCTGCAGGAAAACCCGGAAAAACCTTCAGCACCACATCGTCTGAAGATCTTGATCTGCCTATGTCCTCTCTCTCATATAACAAAATGTAGGGTGTCTCCAGAGGCTCCAATAAATTCAATACATCGCCAGAACACTTCGTGACACGACTATCTAAACCAGTCCGTTTCGTCTTTAACCAATCTAATAATAACACTGTTGAGTCAGTGTTATTATTAGAATAACACTGACTGTTGAGTCAGTGTTATTATTAGATTGACTAGTGCCTCAGCTATACTTGATTCTTTACAACAGTCACTGAGTTTGGCGCATGTTTGGCAATACAGTGGATCATCACCATTTTCAGATGATTTGACAATAAGCTTTGCATGGATTGGTTATTAGTCATATCAGGAAACGCTAGATGGAGAAATTCACATACGTTTTTGCTACCTCTTGAACAATTACTACAAAGTAAATAAGTGAGGATTTTTCCAGCAGAAGATTCACAAACACAAGACGAGATAGGCTGTATGAATCATTCAATCCAGAGTATTGATTCTGCTATTGTTTTGCCCACGAAGAGTATTCAACAAGAACCCAAAGCATTCAGAACAATTCTCTTGTATTCTCGAGTATCTTACGTAACTGCAGCTGCATGAACAGGTGTTTGAGAATAAGTAGGAAACATTCGTGTTTTCGTTCATCATTAAAACCTCGTTCTTGACATTTTTCGTCATGAACAATACTTGTAAAATGCTTTTCATGTAGCAAGTGTTTCCTAATTTATCTAATCCAATTTTCTTCTCAGAATTTTCAGGACAACTATTTACTGATTCGTAGGGATTTCGTATAATCTGCATAAGAGCCATTTCTTTTTTGTTATAATTTGATGAAATAATGAAACATTGTCAATTCAACCTCTCAACCGAATTGCTATACAATTCACAAATATTAAATCAATCGTAAAAGTGTATGGTTGATTTTCATACAAATTATCGTAGAAATATTTTTTTACATAAAATATAGCCCATTAACACCTAATTTATTTCAGATTAGATTTTCACAAATGATTATTTTAACAATTTAAAAATAAGTAGGATCGATCAACAAATTTTTAATCAGTCTTCATAATCATTAAGCCACATTTTGCTGTCAAATAACTTCTACTGATTAGTCCAACGAACATAAAAATGAATGAATGTAATGCATTACCCTGGACAACGTTGAAATAATGAAGTAATGCGCCAACCGTGAATTCGTATGACTAGCAATAAAAATGTGACAAACAGGTGTTTAATATGCAAGAGACATAAAAGTTAATCATTTTACCCTTCTGTGGAAGGAATAACAGCTGTGAAACTACTTTGAAGGGGTGACTTCTTAATTAAGTTTCCGTCATGTGAGTGAGCAAAGTTACTTTAGACAGAGCAAGTAGCAATGTAACTGATATCATTTCCTCATTGTTTCACGGAATATTGTAAACATGTTTCATTATACTGCATAAATGAGTAGGAATATTCCAGCTGGAATTATAGAAACACATATTTCTATTATTTGTTTTCTGTAGACTCTAACTATGAAATTCAAACTTCAATTTCAAAATTTTGACTTCAAAATCGAAACGGCAAAATCAAAAGTGAAATTTAGAGAAGGAAGTAGAAATTTCAAGAAATATGAGTTTTAAGCTGTTACAAAGTTGATTCAATGGATAAATTCAAATTCAAACTTATTGCATCCATATCCTATTAACAATAAATAGATCGGATTAGTTCAAGTTCACAAATTAAGTTGTGTCTGATGATTATGTACAATTGAAATGACAAACATAAATAATGGTTAACAAAAAGATTACATTCTTGAATATTATGAAACATCGAGTCAAAAAGATTACATTCTTGAATGTTAAACCGAATTTGAATCGGTTATTTCAGTGATGCATACGTCACCGCTTGTGAAAAATTACAAGACCAGCATAAAGATAAAGCAAAGTATGAAGAAGCATGAGAAGGTCAGTACTAGAAGTCACTAACTCCAAAAAAGTTCGAATTCATGGAGGAGTGAAAGCATCCTTCGGCCAGTACTTTCTTTAATTTCGTTTGAAAATATTTGGACGTCTGCTCTCTCTCAATTCGAGGGGCAGAATGTTGAATAGACGTATTCCAGTATCCACTGGAGCATTTTTTCCCTGGAGTGATAGGCGGTATTTCTTCTGTTTCTGGTGTCATACACGTGAAAATCGCAATGCATTCTAAAGCTGTTTAGGTTCTTGAAAATGTTAGTCAACATTTTCAATATATGAATAGAGGGCACCGTGAGAATTTTATTACTTTTGAAAGTGTCTCTGCATAATGCTCTATAAGATATGCAGAAAATACGTCTGATAATACGTTTTTGCAACACAAACACTCTTTGTCAAACGTTCGTGTTTGCAACACAAACACGGTCGTTTGACCCCACACAACGATACTATATTATAAAGTGGAGTACCCCAGTGCTTAGTAAACTTCAAGCAGGCGTTCTTGTTCCAGTATACTTTGGAGTGTAGTGAACACATAGATACATTTGTTCAGCTTGCCACAAACTACACCGACATGGGAGTTCCAGGATAGGTTGCAGTCGAATTGTGTTTCTAAGGATTTCCACCATTGAGGATGGCTCAATTGACACTCCTTCAAATGAGAGCAGTAAATACAAATGTCTTTTATGTTTGTTATATGTCCTTGAACTCTATTAGGATTGTGTTGACCTTTTCGGATTGTCTTTCAGATGAAGTATCTGACACAGTTATTCCAGTATCATCTGCATATATGAGCACCCTTCCTAAAGGCACGTGAATGGGAAAGCCAGGTCGAGAAGGTCTTACCACGAATGCAAGATGTACGTACGAGAAAGTTGGAGACGATGATGCACCGCCTGGATAGATGGTACAGGTGAAAAAACCATTACCAGAACTTAGAAACTAGAAGATCTGAAAGCGCTACAGCGGATGGTGAAAGTGACTCCAAAGGGCCCACCAGTACCACCATGAAAGCGCCAAGACGTCGCGATCGGAATTGGAAATCCCAGAACTAAGGAGAAAGTGAAGCATCTTGACAGAGCTGTGAAGGCTGGCCAGCAGAACACCCAGCAGGTGGTGATAGTTGCTAAGGGGGTGAACACGTTCGTCAAAGACCTAGGCACATCTTGGAAAGAAAACGTGACCCACCTCGAAGACCTGGACAAGGTGAGGGGGACCTATGCTGGTATTAACCCCGATCAGGCAGAGAAACCTACGAGAATAATTCTTCGGGAGGCAGAAAGGGTGAATCTGCAGGAGAGGCCTGTGTAGACATCCGAAGATGAACGTCGACGCACGGGAGAGCGTCGTGTCGGGACCCGACGCAGAGCCTGGATCGTATCACTAGGAAGGGAAGGGTCAGAGTGATTGCGACGATGAGCACGTTGAACCTGAGGTGATAGGGACCATTACCTATTATATAGGTTGTTTAGAATTGGTCGTCATTTTTAAGTAATATTCATAGTTGTTGGCATGCGAGGTTGTGTATAATGAATATATAGTAAATTGTGGTGACGTAAGAAAGTAACATGTGTACAATGATACATTTTTCTTCATTCAAGGCATGTTTTTCATGATGTTAATATAACGCTGTTTACTCTACTCTAAATTTTCATCACATTTTGTATGTTGTTTTCAATAGGTTCACTCTATGTTCATAAAACTTTTGAGACTCATCGTCCAAGAACAGGGTAGACTTTCATTTTTACTTTTAGACAATGGTGGACAAAAACTATTTGGAATGGAATATTCGTTACTGTTCATAGTTCTTTTGCTACAGTCTTCTACTTCCAGAGTCTTGAAAGCGATCTCAACTAGTTCCGGCAGTTTTCATTTATTCTATGGTCGTTCTCCAAAATTGGACATCGACACTAGATTTTTCAGGTTTTAAGACCAGAGAAAAGGGTGTGTAGTTCTGTTGTTTTTGAAAAGAGCTCGTTTTGGAGCAATCATATTTTTTTTGTCTTCATTTATTATAAACTGGAATTTGTGCTCTCACTTCATTTTTCCCACACCACCCAGTAAAATAGATCAATCGGCGACCAGCGCTTTTTCATGAAATTCCATATTTGTGTGTGTACGAACTTCTGCCCTCCTGAGGGAAAGTATTTCACGTGAGCTGCCTTCAACGTTCATGAAACCTTCTTACTTCCGCTCCATCCGTTTTTCAATCAGGATTCGGAATCAATAAAGTCAGTTCGAATGGTGAAGGCACACCTCGCGGATACGAATGCTTACCCCTTGTGAATCTTTAGAACCGGTACGTTTCTTGATTCGGAAAGTGATTACGACTTCCGTCGAGCAAGCCGCATCGGTATTTCCCGAACCATTTTCGTCCAGATATAAAAATGATGATGTACAGTGGTGTGCAATGAAATATTATTTTCGAATCTCAAATATTCATTTTAAAATACAGAATGATCCAACAAAAAGTATGCATGTAGTTTTCTTTCTTGTTTGGAATTTGAAGCAGAAACGCTCGTACACGTTGGGTTTGTTTCTTTAGGATGAAACATTTGAGTGTCTTCAACCCCCTAGCGAGAGGGTGTCACAACCCTAACATTTTGAATGGAAAATGGGGTCGCGTGACGTAAAGAAGCAAAAATCATCTTATTGAAATTCATTTCATTCGAAAACGGCTTGTAAATCATCAACCAACTGAGTTGAGTATTGATGAAGAATACAAATGAGTTATAGTTTTTAAGAATCAAAACATTTGCAATTAGTGTTAGATATCGATGTTTGTTACTTTGTTTAAAGGACAAACACAAGCACTATAGCTACAGTTCGTCCTGAATTTCTGATATGTACAGCTCTTAGTAGAATCAAATGTGCCAAGTCACTTAAACACTTTCCGTGAAAGTATTTATAGAAGAGAGACACATCTCCAACCTTTCTTCGATGTTCCAGGCTCTCAAGGTTGAATGTAATGTTCGCTTCTCCGATCAACTTTTCTTCAATATTTCTGGCTGTCAAGGTTGAACGTTATGTTCGCTTCTCCGATCAGGCGAATGGCTTTTTTCTGGATGGAATCCAGCAACTCCAGGGTATATTTGGGATCAGAGCTCCGTACACAAGAACAATATTTCAAAGAAGGTCAGATATGAACTTTATAAAGCATCAAAAATTGCTGAGGTGTGTACAGTTTTCTGGTGCGAAACAGTATTCCAAGCTTTTGAGAAGCACCCTTTGCAATTCCGGTGATATGATTGTGCCAAGACATATTGGTGTCCATTTAAACCCTCAACAAACTTATCGAAGCAGAAAGTGGAATTGTCTGACCTGACATTATTATATCCAGTTTGGAGATATTTATCTTCTTTGGGAAAAACCGATGCCTGGGTTTTTGTGGCATTGAATTGAACCTGGTTAATTTCTCCCCATTCAAAATCACTTCTAGATCCTCATTAAGATTTGCACCTCCTGCTGCCGGTGAAAATGTGCCTCCGTGGCCGATGGCCTGGAATCCAAATGGAATGACGAGACAAATGTGCTAGCGTCAGCAAATTAATATATTGGATTCTTGGTTTTTCCCAATAAGTCGTTGATATACAATAAGAAGTGGGTTGGAGCGTTGATGATAAAAGTATTCGAGAGATATCCATCGACAGTCACTTGCAGGGAACTTTTTTCAGGATGCTGAAGAGCCATACACAAAAATGATTCGACAAGCCATAGCATCGAAGTTTGGCCAGCAATCTCATGTCACACACGGTCAAAGGCCTCAGAAATATCAAGCGGAACAGCTCTCGTTTCTCCATGTTTCTCGATTACGTTATTCCAAATATCGGTGACATACGATAGAAGATCGTCTGTTGATCTTTTTTTTTTAAAGCCATATTAATGATCGCTCAAGATGTTGAAGCCCTCCAAATAATTGAGGATGTGGTGATTTGCTACTTTCTCCGTGATTTTTGATATCACTGATAGCACAGCGACTATAGTAATATGAAATATTCTTTTTGCCTTCTTGGGAATATGCTGAATGCGAGCAATCTTCTTGTGAGACAGGTTGTAGGACAGGTTGCCTTTCACAGAAAATCGACTGTGGAGTGGGACGCAAATTGTTCAGCTAGTAGGTTTTCATTTTCTATGGCTGCATTTGAACCATCCGCTTTTGTTAATGATGAAATTGTGAATTTTTTTGAGTTCTTACACACAGCTTCGGCTACCGACCGGAAGGATCTAGATCCGTTGTGATTGGCAAGCAGTTTATCTTTAATTCTCTGATTGTGAAGATCTTTTCTTTCATTCATCCTAAGTTTACAACTGTTGTGAATATTAGCAAATCTAGTTCGGTTTTCTACAGTGGGATTTTGTATCACTACCGGTAAGCGACATTTTTGCTCGCAATTTTTGTTGAACCAAGGTTTGCCAGTGGAGGGTCGTTTCATTGAAAAAGGAATATATGCATCCATGAATGATAGAATAACTTCCGTGACATCAGAAGCACAATCTAAGTAAGTCCGCTGCTTATTGCAAAAGCCCCAGCTTCGCGACCTTGTTCGTCGTTGATATTTGAAAATTTTAGCCATTCGATATAGTGGAGTTTGAAGTCATCTAATATGGAAATTTCGACACTGGGATGATTGATTTACAGATGGTATTTGCAAGTGAAGAGAATAGTGTCCTATATTGTGTTCCGCTAGGTGGTTGATAAACGCAGCATACGAATTTGGTGATTGTCTGTGATATTATTTTGAACCACATAATATTGAAGTTTCTGGGTTCCAGCATTTCGTCTCGTTGACAGGAGAGATTGCTTCTGATAAAAAGAGATATTCCAAAGTTACGTGTGAATTGGGAGTGAAAATCATAGTTGGGAAATAGAAAATTGACGGGAGGAGTAGTTTCTGTAAGTGCAAGAATATGAGGATGTTGGTGCACTGAGTTTATATTTGAGTTGAGTCCTTTGGTGTTGCAGAAATCGATTTTGAAGTTGCTAGTGGACCTCTTAGCAACTGCACTTACTTACGATGGTGTTGGATATGTGACTCACTTGCTTCCATGTAATAATCTAGATTCTTTGGCCAATATATTTCATGGATTCGAGCTTCGTAATAGAACTTCTATATTTCAAGTGTCCCCAAAGATGAATAAAAGTTCAAAGGCGATAAGTCAGGTGAACTGAGAGGCCTTCCGATTGGGCCTCCCTGCCAATACTTCGTTCCGGGAACCGGTTACCTGAACATTTTTTCTTAGGTGCAACATACTGTGGAGGTGCTCCATCTCACTGAAAATGAAGTCTAACTAGATTTTGACTTTGATCATAATTTTTTATTTGTTATGAAACGATGAACTGCATTCATGTTGACGTCACCAGTTGAATTTACAGGAACGAAAAGTGATCCCAATATGCCAGATTTTCAGTTTTTGAGAATGTATGAATCTCATGGTAAAAAAGTGGTGTTACTGTTATACCAGCAATTACGCCTATTTACAGCTCTATTTGAATGAAATGTACACAAATCGGTGGAACAAATGTTAAATAATAGATGCATATCTTCAATTAAACGTGCCTCATTTTTCCACGTAATTGCAGCCTTTTATCAAGATCCTTCTCATTTACTTTATGTACTATTATTCATGAAATTTGTTCATTTGAAAATCCGTAATAGACGACTCCAAGGCTTCAGCTAGTATGATCCAAATGGCTAATTCCAAATGGCTAATTTCACAGCTTCATTGCAGACGGGGTTCTGCGGTTGATATTTCATATTACAGACAGATACGGTATCGACAAATTTTTCAAGTAACTTACTAATACGTATATGAACCATTTATTGCGATAACTTTATAATCGACATGTAACATTTTTATAATCGTTTGGAACTGTCCTTCAACAAGCGAGCAGTAAGTCTACCACAACTATTATTTTGAACTTACTTATTTGATTGACCACTTGTTTAATTTGAAAATGGTGTAATGACCGAAACTAGTCAATAGACAAAGGAAAATAGACAAAAGTGTATAGTGTATCCTCAGTATTATTATTATTTTGAAAATTAAGTTGAACAATTCCATCTCGTTCTGGAATGGAATAAACCATATTTAACAATGAAATCGCAATGATTTCAATGACAACTAAACTGAATCATTGACGAGACTGAAATAAATGTTTGCTAACATCATTTTGCAACAAAAATATGGCAAACGATAAAAGGGAAATTTAATTATTAATAAACATTCTCCACTCTAAAATGATATTTTTGAAGCCGTTTTAACATCAAATTTCAGAGCAAGTTTTAATAAATAGGGTATCATCGGAAGCATAATTTTGAATAGTTTCACATAATATATTACTCAACCCCAATTTCCATTTGAGAGGGTTAAAAGCATAGGTTGAAAAATGTGCCAGAAATGTGTTTTCCAGCGATTCAAATCCAATGGATTTGAATCGCTACTTTCGCACAGGCACCACTCGGAGAGCGCCTTAAACATTTTCCTGTGTGTTTGTGTTCGAGCATTACACTTCTAATGAAGAATAAAACATGTTTCAAATGACACTCTTTTTGAGATACTTTTTTTGTAAAGAAACCTTTTGACTTTCTAGTTATACAAAAAAAAATTAACAACAATAAACACTCTTCATGAATTGTAGGGCACACACAAAAGTTTTTTTCAGATACAAATTGAAAGGAGAAACACTGAAGTTAAAATTCTCTCGTAACAGCAACTTTCATGTGAACATCGTGTTACACGAAAGTCGCCTTTTCCTATACAGATTATACTAAAAATTGAACTGAAACATATATCCATAGAAATACTAAACAATGTGAAATATGTAAGAGCAGGTTTGTCTTCTTCGTAATGTTACGAAAGAATTGAGTGATGTCCCGTGCTGTCATCCATAACAGTGCTGATGCGGTGTTTTGTTCCCAAACTTCGAATACACCACTGAGAGAGATAGTGTTCTATGTAAGTGAAATTTCATACCAATATTCTTTCAATAATCAATGTAGTGTTCTTATGAGTGATATCTGTTTCCATTTCATAACTGTTGTTTGTAGTACAAACTGAATAGGAAAAGGTGATTTTCGTGTAACTCAATATTGAGAAACTACTTTCACAGTTGTTTCGAAAGTTGTTGTCTTTCGCGTGATTCAATGTTCTTGTAATGTGGAAGTAGTTGTTAAGAAAGGGTTTTCTTTCAGTTTGTAGCTGAAAAAAACTTCTGAGTGTGCACACTCATCTTTTTCAAGAGATTTCATTTTTGATCGATATATTCTTTTTTCTTTCTCACAGTTTTCGTTCAACGATGGCGAGGTAGAAAGTAAAAAAGCTTTTTCGTTACAAACTTTTCACATTGAACACTCTTCTGGAGTTATTTTACAAGAATTTTCAACAAACAATAACTGCTTCAATCTTTATTCAAACTGAGAAACTCTGTGTTTACATTACTAGCGTGTAGCGCAGTTTGACCTGACTAAACAGTAACTCTCTTGTTACTGCTATGATTGTAGCTGCCAGATTTGCTATTAGACAACACGCGATGTTCGTGTTCTAGAACACTGCAATCACCTGAAGGGCATGCAAAGTCACTTGTCACTCGGTTTTTTATCAAGCTGACATTTCGAAATCTCCACGCTGCGGAAAATCCGGGAAAAGCGTACTGAGAATAATAACTACCTAATATTTTCACGAGGAAACGTTCAAGGTGAACTGTTTTTTGCTTGGAATATTTCCTGACAGAAATCCACTGCGTAATGGTAACTTTACAACTTTCATTTCATCTGAAAGTTTTCAATTTCAAGAGGCAATATTATATAGATTCACGAAATGAATTAAGCAACTCCAATACCTCAATTGAAAGCGGTTTATTCCTAGGAGATAATTTTTGGGAAAGACACAGGTTTTTGTTTTCTACTTCTTCACCTCCATGCGAAAAATTTGGGTATCTTCAAAAAAAAGTCATATAATTTGAAAATAAACAAATATGTGGAAATTATGCAAAAGAAATACTTTTCAAACAAATAACTGAAAAAAAAACCTCTTGAAACAACAACTTTTCATGAACATTGAATCACATGAAAAAACAAAACAACTGATCACAGTGTTTTATATAGAATTTTATGTATTTTCTATTCAGTTTATACTCCAAACATTCGTTATGGAATTGAATCATATACTATACACTGGATTGCTACACAATATAGTAGGTATACGAAAGATGTAACGCTTCACTTACATTGAAGACCACCATCTGTCATTCTCAGTGGCGGACATCCGATGTTTCGGAACAAGAAACTTGCCTCATTGCTTCTTCAGCAGCATTCTGGATAACATGAAGCATTCAATTCATCCATAAAGAATTTTTGTATGGAAATGCAGAAGTGGAAGAGGAAACCTTTCTTTTCCAAAACTTCCACACATTTGACGTTCTATAAA
>WOGN01001211.1:0-13370 GCA_015342105.1 Leptinotarsa texana | reverse complement strand
GGTTTTGGAAGGTGCAGCGACATTACTGTCGTTGCGCGGCTTGTTCAACCTCCTTGGGGTTCCCTCCGTGGAGGGAGCTTTCTTGCAGGGGTATCCTGTCCTTGACTTTATTCAAGGCGGAGCTCTTAGCCCCCGCCACAGGAAGTTCCCTTGATTTTGTAGGTGAAGTGCGAGAGGAGGAGGGTAAACTTATAGTTGCTGCCACTCCTGCCTCCTTCGCTCTCTTTCTTCTTTTGACCTCGGCGCCGCAAATGCGCTTACGCCTTGGCCTTTGTATTACATCACTAGATGATCTGCTATGTCCAGCCTCTTTCCAAACGGTAGATTGGGGTGAACATTTGAGCCCATCTAGCCCATCTAGCGGAGCCCCGCATTACCAGAGGTAGGCTGATTACAATGAGGTTTCGTCCAGTTCCTCAAGGGGATTGTTCGTAACTGCATATCACCTTGCGGTCATTCAGTCCAGTGGCCGTTCCCCTATCCGCCCCCTGGAGACGCGCCCGATAGGTAGCCCAACCCACGGGTTTCCACACAAAGTTTCTTTCTCTAAACATGCACTGTGTCTATTTGTAGTCCTATATCCCTCTTTTCTTTGACACATGGGTGTTGAACCATATGTTTCTGGAAATGGAATATCAAATGTGGTTCTCTGTCTACGTACATTTTTTACACTTTTATGGGTTCATTAGCTTCTGATCCTCGTTGAATAGTAATATTCTTCGCATCGAATAACCTAATCATGAATAACCTAATCATGAATAACCTAATCATGAATAACCATCGAATAACCATGAAGCAATCATGCATGAACTGATATCTAAGCCTTCCGTATTATTAGATTCCATTAGCTGATATTCAACTCCAAACAGCTACTGCATTGGCATATATTCAAAACTATTGAATTACACAATGAATAACTGTTCCATATGATTTTATTGCGAGTCAAAAGTGAAAAGGACGCAACTTTTTATTCGTTTCATGTTGAAATACTGCAATATTTCAGTTTCATTTCATACAAAAGTATGCGGTTGAATTCAGTCAATAAATTGTTCAAAAAGTCCAAATTAGTAACCACCAATGTATGACAAAAACTCATTAGGTAAGAAACAGTCCAACCTCTAGAAAAAAAAACATTGTCATTCAAGGATGCATCGACAGTGTATAAGATTTTATCACCGCTATATAGCTACAATAACGACCAATAAAAAAAGGTATACACTGTGTTGTAGGACATAAGAGAACATTTGATACTATCATTCATTCTTTCTTGTGGCAAACTTATATCAATAAGAAACATCTGCTGCACCTCTAAAAAATCTTGGCTCTGATGGTTACAACGACCCTGGTGAGATTACCTGGTGATGTTTTGAGCTCCTTGGCTGTGTTCTCACAATGTGGGCTAAACAGTGACTCTTCAGAAAATAGGCTGAAGAATTCAGTTGGTAGAGCACACGTGAATCATTTATGATATATCATCCTTTCAAAATCAGAGGGTCTAATCAATAAAATGCATGAAGAATTTAGCGACCAACAACTCTTCCAAGTGAATTTAGGAACAATCAAAAGGCTACAAAAGATTAAATTTAAACACAAAACCACATTATCTCAGAGTCTGTACACTTCGGAGTGGCTTTCTTATTTTCAACTATATTCAATGGTGATGTTTACCACCACAATTGGTAAGCATCATCAGTTTTCACTGCAAAACAACTAGTCGAGAACAAAGACCAAAAACAAAGTATACGTTATCCAACACCAGAAAGCGCTATTTCAACCTACCTGAAATCTATGGAGATAGGCCTTGCCACACGAAAGGCTGAGTAAAAAATGGGCGATGGCATTCTCCATCACGAAGACGCAATCTATAGCAGAACAGAGTCAACAGAATGGAGTCTCTCGTTTCGGATAACGTATACATTGTTTTTGGGCTCTATTTTCATCTAACTGCATTGCAGTGAAAACTGCAGAGAAAGAGAGAGGACGAATCCCATACCTTCGCGAATCCCGTTTATCAATGATAAATAATCGGTCTCATGCCTTTTCTCAATTGTTGTTGTGAATCCACGGTATATATTCCCTTTTTTTTTTCAGGTTGATGTCAATATTAATTGATAACACACCTCGTACACTCTGAGAACGAACAAGACAGGAACATGGAAGTGGTGGCAGCGACGCCTAATAGCGGAGGAGTGCCTCCATTTCGAGACCACGACGTGCGCGAGTGGTCAAGAATCGACAGTATCACCGGAGCTCTGGAACGAGCAAGGATCGAGACCGATCACTGGTCAGCGAATACGATCAACTCTTCACATAAATACGGAAAGGTGAGTTAATAAAATCATTTAGAAAGTATTTTACGAGACCAGAAAGCGTGAAATGAATCTGCGCCCCATCGGAGGAGAACATTCTATTATTTAGTCCTCATGAGTTGGAACTGTTAAAAATATCAAACATCAGAGTCAAACTATCAAAGAAAGGTTTTCCATGATATGATGATTCTGACCAAAAATTAATGAAAACTTGAGTAGTCCATATAAATTATTCTGCAAATTTTGTAGACCTATATGAACTACAAGGTATTCAAAAATATGACAATACAGAATTTGTTGCTATAGTTATTTTTGTAGCTCCTTGGCAGAATAGCATCACATTTTCAAAAGTGGTGGAAGTTACAATGTTATATCCTGCACACATCACTAAATTTGGGAAAACTTAAAATCGGAAATAGCCAACCAATATTATTTGAAGCCAACTGGTAAAAGACTATTTAAAATCTATCAATTATTGTTATAAAATTTATTTAATTATTTATTATTCGCCTACATGGCCTCATTACATGAATAATAAATTGAAATATGAATTTACATTGATACATTTATATAGCTCACAGTCTTATATCTAATACATGCTTAATTGAAGTTTCTTATGTACTGGTGTAACGTATTTTTTCAAAGCGTATTGGATAGTCGCAACATATTTATAAGCGGTGCCCTAACAGTAGTACAAAGTATATTGAACATACATATAAGGGAACTTTTCATTCTTCCTGTAGTTCGTGTTTTGTTCTTAAAACAAACATCAAATCTTATCCGTGAAAGGTCTTCAGAAGATTTGACTTCATGATTCATTATTTTAAATACTTCTTCTATTGTCTAGAGACAATATTCCCAATTGTGTTTTTTAACTATTTTGTAATCAAGATAGATACGATATTTTTTGTAGTACTAGAATCCCAAAATTTGTTCTGATTGAAAGAGTGTAGTTTGATAATCTCCTTACCAAATTTCTGATCAGAATTCATCATCATTTATAGCTTCTAAATGGATAATTTTGATGCAGGTTTGCAGATCTAATAATAATTTTTACATGGTTTGAAAAGGTTAGTCTATCATCATATATAATACCCAGGTAATGTCATCGGATCTCTTAACTTTGTTATTCTCATAACACTGCATTTTTTTAGATTGAAGAATAGTTTCCACAACTCCACTCGCGACATATTGCAAGTCCATCTGCAACATAACACTGTCTCTAACAGTTTCAATATTTTTTGAGATCATGTGCAGATAATAAACAGCTTAAGTACCTACTTGAGAGGGCAAGTCATTGGTAAACATAACAAAGAGTAAGGGTTCTGAATTGGAACCCTGTGGAACTCCATAGTATTTCTATTGTGCTCAATCACTGAAAATCTATTTCATTCCTAATATTTTGAGTGTGCTATCAGAGAGTCCAAACTCATTCAACTTTGTTAATAGTATATCGTGATCAACTTCGTCAAAAGTTTTTTTAAAATCAGTAAATGTCACATGGAGTTGTGACTTACTCTCAAGTGTTTCAAATCCTGAGATAACAGATTTTTTTGATACAAAAGCCATGTTGCTGAGGCAGTATACTATTCTTAACATATCTATACAACCTTGAATAGGTATATATTTTTTATCTCTCACAGGGTTTGATACTATCACTTTGTAAAGTGAGGTGTCGTATTTCACTGCATCGAAAAAGATTCCTGTGATCTAAAAATCTGTATGTCATTAGGCAGCTTGGTCTGTTTGAATCTGTTGACCAGCTCTCCCTAAGAACGACAAACACTAGAGGGGTTGAGAGGGGTGATATGCCTTTCGATGAACTTCTGAAAAAGAACTAATGACTTTGGAAATCAAATCCAAATAATCATCAATTCCGTTATGTTCTCATTTGAGAACATCAAGACTCATTTTTCAGGATACTTCGATATCCTATAGGATTTCCCCTAATTCATCTCTTCCACAAACATATTTTTTTCTGTTAAACACCCACTCTACAAGACAAGAAGCACAACTTTCCCTCATTTGTCACACTTTTAACCTGGTCACTCCATCATTAATTGATTCAAAATTATCGTTTTACCAACCTTCTCGGAAATCTGAGATGTTTCCCCAATCCGCTTGAGTCAACAGTACACTAATTTCGTTAAAACCTGTTTGTAATTTGTTGCAACATTTCTCAATGTTAAGAGCTGACGTCACTCCATTCATTAGTATTACCAAAATAATCTTTCCGACAATAGTCGCTAGACCGAATTCTTGTGCTTGCCAATTTACATAAAGACAAATCATGATCTTTTAGGTTTCATCCGTTTTCTACTATAGAACATATGAGACTAGTTTCCACAGCAGATACGTCACCCTCAACAAAATTTTCAGGAAATGAAGAAACTAATAAAATAGTTGTTTTTTAATAATACATTTTTGAGAATTCAGGTGAAAGCACTCGAATGACCTATAAATAGTCAGATCTTCGAGGCCAGTCATCACCTATGCAAAAAAGTATGTTGTGAAACGTCAAATTTCATTATCATTCAGATCTTCCAATATGCCTACAAGGTCTAATTATACACATTAGTGTTTTATATTTATTTATTCTCCATGGAAGTGTTATAAAATTTCAAGGAATAAATATGATGCATTTACGCTCAGTACCAATACAAACAAAAACCATTGAGTTACCTTTAATATCATTCTCACACCACCAAATTTGAATCTCATCTCTTTCCAGTTTCTGCAATATTTATCGACAAAGTTTCCGGAGAGTCATGGAAAACTGTATATGAAAAAATCTAAGTGAAATTTTTTTACGAAAATTCAACCCGTCTGATTAATTTTGAAAGTGGAGTTAACTTGCTTATTTGAAAACAAGCACCCTATATACATTTAAATTTCAGGCAAGATTTTTGACATTGTCACACACACTTTCATTATTCAATTTGGGTTGAATTTATCACTGAAATGAGCCTACAGCGATAGATTTATTTTTCATGATACTCTGATAATTATAAGTAAGGGGAAATCATTGAAAATGGAACTCAAGACTCGTAAAAGCAGTATGTTGGTTTTCATGGCCAGTCACTAAAATATTATTTGCTGTTTCCGGGATCATTAGCCTTGATCGACAAATTTTTGGGCCTGGAAACTTGAAAACACCGGTAATAACCCAGGAACAGCAAATAACCTGTTAACTTTCAGAAGGCATTCTTTCCATGGTAAAGATCCAAACGCAATTTTAACTTATTTAATGATGAAAATTAGAGTTAGTTTGTATACTAATTAATGTCTATTCTATATTTAGTTTGCGCTAATCGAAAAACTATAATTTCTGCTGAAAAAAATCAATTGACATTGTATTCTTCAATACTGTTCGAAGAATTACCTCAACCTACATTAACAAGTAATGTGCCGAAATGTGTTGAAACTGTTACCGAGAGTAAACAAAACAATGTGAAAATTAACATATAAAGCTCGCCTATACCCAGAGAATTGTTAAAACAATGGAATGTCATAAATTTCCACGGTGCACACGTTCGAGGTACAGATAAAGTGAAAGATCAAATAAAACAAGGAAGAGATTTTTCTCTTCAGATCACTATCATGCGAGTGTTAAGTAATAGTTTATATAAGACGACTGACAAAAAAGGTTGAGAGTGCGTTCAATAGCGTTTGTTAAAAGTTTTCCATTATCATCTTCATACCTCAGTTTCACTGACTTGGTAAGTGGAATTTGGAATCTCTGGCTCAAAATGAATCCTTTGAAAGCCCTTTTTCCTCACCAGAATGAAAATTCTCTCTCTCGAAACGCGTTTTTCTAACCAAGTTAGCATCATCAGGAGATAAATAATACTCATTAGTGCAATTAATTAGTATTACTATTAGTCTACTGATACTTATTCGCGTTACTCTTCAGTCATCTCCTGATGATGGTAACTCAGTAAGCGAAACGCGCATCGAGAAACAACATGAGAGAAAAGTGTTTTCGATTCAGATTCCGGTGTAGTATATTATTGTGTTGCTTGGACTCAAAACTCGAAACGGTAACAGAATTTTGGAATGTACCCATTGACAAAAACGCTTTAGACAAGAAAGTAGATAATAAAATTGAATAGACACCAATTGAAATGTAGTTGTGATATGATGTTGTTATTTTGAGTTTGAAAAAGGTTCACACAAAGTTATCGATTAGATTTGGTACAAAATATTTCAAGATTAGACTTACCTATGTGCGAATGGTGTTAGTTTTAAGAAATGTATTACGCGTTATGAATTACACAAGAAAAGGTAAGACCTCGTTCATTTTCAGCTTGAACGAGTTCCAACCTCTGGTTGACAGAAAAACGCATTTTAAACTTTTTTCACACATTTCAAAGCTATAGAAGGGAAAGGCTCAATTTCTCAATGATTTAACAATTTGAGAACATTTCAATTAGGCTGTTATAGAAAATGAGATTTTTGCTTTGAGGCAATATCCCTACCGGTACGATAAGATCGAATGGATAACAAAATTCGCTATTCTTCAAGTTAAAAAAAATATCCACATTTCAGATATCTGGATCATGTTTCTAAAATTTACTAGATTGTGGGCATGTGAGTAAATTAAAACTTGCAAGAACGAAACAAAATGGAACCGACGCTATATTATTTAATTGGTTGTCTGAGCTAATTCATATCAATGACTTTAATTTGTAATAATCTATTCAGAATGAGGCTATCTGGGGCTACTGAACTTGTCGATTGGAAAAATATCGATCTGTTCATTCATTCGATCTTAATTATGATCACCAGCTGCCTCAATATACCGGATGTCAACTTATTGTATATAAGTATCAGACGCAATGATAATACATTTATTTTTGTTATTCATCAAGTATACTGTTGTGCCACAGACGCTCTTTTCAAAGTACTTAATGTTTATTAATTTTAGGTAGTGTTGAAAGTAGCGTACTCAATGGAAAAATTTCTATAGGTTGTCTTCATACAGGGTGTTTATGAAACATACGGCAAAAATTTAAGGGACTATTTCTTGGACTATTCCAAGGGTATTTTGTCCTTTGATGATGATAGGGTGCTTTATTTCGAAAATACGGAGAAAAAAAGAATTTCGACAATAACAGTTTATTACGAAAAATTACGAGTCGTGTTTCTTAATCTACAAGAACTGTTGAAAATGACTACCCCCGCTCAGATACAAGAATCCAATATTTTCCTCATCGATTCCCGAACTCTTTCAAAAACACCAGGATCGTTTCTGGTTGGGTTACACCCAGCAAATTGAATGTCTGCAGCCGTTTGTAGTAATCGGAATGTTGTTGATAGGTATCAAAGGAATTGTCAAATTTTCCATTACTTGGTAGTTCCAGTGTAGAGCTCTATACTTTTATTTCGGTTACGTTAATAATTTTAAAATTACCAAAATTATTATTGTTGACATTCTCTTCCGCCCCGTATATTCCAAACAAAGCGTCCTGTCAAAATCATCAAGAGACAAAATATCCTCAGAAACGTCTAAGGAATATTCTCTCATGTTTGATAAACACTCCGTATACTCGTAAATATGTCTTTATATTAAATTATATTATTAAATTGTTAAATAAGTAAAAGGTTAAATTCAGTTAGTTATCATGAATTTAGAATATTAGCAACAACATTAATAATAAATATGCCAGCCACAAGAGACCACTGAACAGAATGTAGTGTTTTGGTTTCTCTTTTTTTTTAAGTTTAGACGAAAGAAAGATATAAGAATACAAAAAGTGCTGAGGAATGCTAAGGAATCCAATTTGAAAAGTTCAAATAAGCACAATTCAGTCCTCCCTTCTATTTCTCTTCTAGTGTTACCGCTTTCTTGTTTGAAAATTTAGATAATCTCAGTGAAAAGCCGTTTCAGTTTTTTGCATTTTATTCATGTACGATGACGTCTCGTTACTCCTATATAACATTTCGAAAAATCTTCGCAATTAACTTTCAAAATGAACTTTAATTGCATATTCATCGCAGTTTTTATTTTATGTACTGAAAGAATCTTCATGCCACAGTGTCGCAAATGAAATTTTGATATATTCTTGATATATTCAGAAAGATTGTGCAATAGGGAATTTTGGCATTATTGACTATTTATATTCATTCACAATTGGTAATTGTTTTTGATAATAAAATATTATATAAGAATGTAGGCTTTCACGGCTGGCCTCAATGTTTTGGTTGAAAAGTTTGGAGATTGTAACCAAAGAAGATCACGGCAAAACCCAGAAACGACCATAACGAAATTTCATATAATCCCAATGTTTTTGTTATGATATTGAGTATTAGAAATTGTAAGTGAAGATTGGTACTCTCGATATCTTAGGGTGCCCGTACACGAGCCACATTTTGTGGTCGGAACGACCAAACAATTGCAGTCGCATTCCAGCGAACTCAAGCCGCCCATAAGAAACGTACACGGGCGTTCATAAAAGTCAAAACGGACGTCTGCAGTCAACTTGCTGCTGATCTCCGCCGAGATGTCATCGCGGCATCCGCCGTACAAACTTGCAGCCGTACCCAACCGCGTACACCGTGGTGTACTTTTTCTCATATTGGTCTCACAGCATTCAATTTTTGATGTCGGTTGCTTCAACTGCAATGCGGTTTCCATGACCGCAAGTCGACTACAAAAATGTGGTTGGGTCAACCGCGAAATGCAGTCAACTGCAAATATGTGGTCCGTGTACGGCGGAACTTAGTGCCTAAGAAAGCTAATTTCTTTTTCAAATACCAATTTTGAGTGAAAGCTTTGAAGAATCAATTTTTTCATTCTTTGTTATTGATGTTCAACCTTCATTAGGTTGATGACTCTTTATTGATATGAGCCACATTTTCAAAAATTGAGTGGCAACACCAGGAACGACAAAGAAGCATTCAACAGTGCTCATTTCAATTTGTTACATCGGATTTCATAACATATTTCTCCACATAACACGAACTCCTTTTGCATTTTGATATTTTTCTACTATCTACAATTTAAAAAAAATAGAAACAAAAACGTTATGTTTGTCTTTTATTCTCGTTGATTTTCGTACTTTTGTTATCGGTTATATGTCTCTTCACTTACTCATTGAGGATAAACCGATGTTTGGTGAGTCCAGTTCATGTTTTCATTATATATTTTTTCACAATATGGGAATCAAAAAATTATGTCAAAATATTGCAATATGTATTGGCATGTATATTGTTTCCTTATGCAGTTAGTTCATGAGCCCTGATGATGGATTTAATAAAGGAAAACTGAGAATATATATATAAATATCCATTTCAAGTGGAATAATACAAATGAAGAATTACATAGGGAAACCAATTTCCAAGAAAGGTTCGGAATAAATGTTTGCTTGGGAAATATTGAAACAAACATCCTTGTCCCTTTCTTTTACGATGGTCATTTAAATACTGAAATATATCTTCATTTTCTATTCAATGAATTTGATAGCTACTTAGATGAATTACCACTGAATATCCACCATGAAATACAATATTGTCAACAAGACGGCGCTCCTCCCCACGATAAAGCACTTGTAAGGAAACATTTAGATGCAATATCCCCAAGAAAATGGATTGGAAACAATGGACCAATTAACTGGCCAGCTTGATCTCCAGATTTAATCCTTTAGATTTTTTGTCTGGGAATACATAAAGGATTAAGTTTTTTCAACACTAAGTACAGATATCAATCATCTCAAACAAAAAATAATAGAAGCATGTATAAGTATTACACCTATTATGCTAGAAAATTGCCATAGAAATGGTCTGAACCGACTACTTATGTGCATTCAATTCGAGTGTTTAATGTAGATTGCCATGTAGCTTCGATTTTCCGTATTAGTTTCATTTTCCCCAAAAGCTCATGATAAAATAAATTGTTTTTCTGTTTGATTTTTGTCACTGATGATGGTGCTTTTACCAAATGGAACGCTATAAAAATATCAAATCTGATATACCGTTGGATTTTGAATTTATCGCTTTATCAATATCTGTAATAAAAAAGATAGATCCGCATTTATAAAAAAAATGATGGTGCCATGTTGACACGTAACGTTTTATCGAATATTTATTATTACATCGTCATAGTACACTTCGAATATAATAACATTTTTCCTTTCCATTTTTTTATATTTTCCGAAATAACAATTCCATTCGAAAAAACAAAAAACAGCATATTTGGTTTTCCCCGTATAACTCGAGAAGGGTGAGAGTCTCCGTAAATTTTCTTCGACCATTGTATTTTTCCCAATAAAAGTTACTTTTTTCCCATTTAATTGTATTCGTATCTGTTACGGTTTAGAATATAGCTATGTTACCACATGATAA
The DNA here is from genome assembly GCA_015342105.1 of Leptinotarsa texana. Classification (NCBI taxonomy): domain Eukaryota; kingdom Metazoa; phylum Arthropoda; class Insecta; order Coleoptera; family Chrysomelidae; genus Leptinotarsa; species Leptinotarsa texana. The sequence continues at coordinate 2,718 of WOGN01001211.1, read as the reverse complement.
AAAACGGCCTGTATGTATAACACAGTTATTCAATACTATAAGATTCTCTGATTTTTTTTTGACCTCGGAACTGAATTGGGAATAAGATGCCTTGCGAAGATCCGTATTAGTTGGTCAATCGTGAACTTAAGTAACCCTTTTCTATATGAACTGGTCTGATCTTTGATCTTACGAGATCGGAGTGCTTAGCGGTTCTTTTGAAAGTAGGTCTCTTGCATGTATGATGGTTACTTTTTTATTGAAATTCTGATCAGTGAATGGATCGCTGCCGTATTTCTCGAATGTAAACGAGAAAAAACAGATATTTTCGGTTACCACGTTTAAAAACTATTTTGTAATACGTTTCAACGAATAATTTATTTTGAATGTAAATTCTGTGTTTTTTTTCAATTTGATTGTTTGTTAGATGAACGAGATGAACAACATTTATTTATTGCGTTCTGAAGATTTGTTCGATGAAATTCTCAAGGAAGCCAAGCAAACTCGGGTGATAATGTTGAAATAAATGAACAACAAAGAAGTCAATAAATTATTATTGCGGACAAACATGCAAAAGTAGTTGGAATATATACAGAAGAACTCCTGCTAGCCCTTTTATAATTTGAATTCTCCAATTTACGGCACAGATCCGCCAGCTCTCAGCAAAAGTGCAACAATTTTTACTAGTTCAAGACGTTCATTAACAGTTTTGGTGATTAATTAGTATTACTAAAAATTTGCGGGTTTTGGTTCAGGTACGGATAGGCCTGGGGTGGGAATGGGTGAATAAGTCGGACTTCAGTGTGCTCCAGTCTGTGGGCTGTCCACTACCTTATCGCCGCCGGGAACTCATCAAGGATGTCCTGGAATCGCTATGGTATATACCCCAGGACTTCCAGGGGCCTGGCTTGAAAAAACGGGAGCTTCTTCTTTGGAATCCTTTTAGAGCCCGCGGGGGCTCTCTGGCGTGTCTATGACGACGATATTGAAGCTGGTGAGGAATCTAGCGACGTATCGGCCTTAGAGTTCCTGAAATCCCGATTCATAGGTGTAATTTTCACTGTGTTATAGAGTTTGTTGAAAGGAAATCGTAAAAAAGTTGTGTATGTGACGTAGTATTTTCTCAGTTGTTAGTATGTGATGGGATAGTGTCGGGAAGGTCGCACAATAGAACATGGCTTCATGGTTCAGGAGTTTTACTGGCGCAACTTCCGAGCTTGTCTCTCAACTCTTTTAGGTGATTTGCTTTCTTCCGGACTCTGTCCAGAGTGTCTCGTAGATCGGTTTCCCAATTGATGGTCCTTGTGAAATTACCCCCAAGTAGGATGATTTGTGTTTTGGTCGGGTTGATTTTGATACGCTGCAACAAAGAGCTAAGTGGTTTATCTTTGTTTGTGAAATTTTTCCTTCAACATTTATGAGCATCTCTATACTAGTGCATGGTGAAAATGAATACACCTACACCAAGAACAAAATAGATACGTCCAAGCCTTTTTTTTTGGGAATTATTGAGTACACAGAAGTGATGAAGAACTTGAAGAGTGCATGTGGACATCAAAGCTAAATATGTATGTTGTTTGTAAACAGACTATGAATTGATCTTCTTCGTTACAATCAAGTTAATTATTTTCATTGTTGTTTTTATTTTTATAAATGTTTTATAAATTCCTAGTTGTTCCTTTCTAATGATTCCAGACCATGTGGAGAAAGAAATCTGCACTATTCACGACTCGACAAGTTCTGTCCAAAACCATTTTACTGAATAGAAGACTTCAGGGACTATTGAGGGTATCCATTTTCATTGTAGTCTGAAACTTTCTTAGTTAGAATCTCCCTGAAAACAATTTTGGCAAGTTTTGTTGAGGATTCATATCCAGTGTCCACCCGTTCCTTTCAAATTTTCTTCGTATAAAGAATAATAATTTCATTCCCCAGCACTTAACGGTTGTTTTTGCTGCACGCATGAGACGTCACTTATTAAAAGCCGGGCACAAAAAAAGAGATTCAATCAAGTACGTTGAAGTCCATTATGTAAATTGAAATGCACGCGAGGTCGAGCTTTTCCTTACGTTGCGCGTTCATTGACAATTCCACCGGAAATACAAGGTGGCCACTGTAGATTAAGGCAATTTCATTGGTATGAAAGTTTTATTCAGAGACACTAATTGTGTTCGCATTGAGAATAATGAAGAGAGTTCCCTGTTGAGTATTTACTCAGAAAACTACACTGCATTGATAACTTCATTGGCTGGAATATATTCAAGATACATATAATATTATATGCTTTCGTTATAGTCGTTTATTCAACGAAATAATGAATTTTTCTCAGACTTCAATGAACTAGAAAAAGGCGTACCACAAGGGAGTGTACTTGGACCTTTATTATTTATTATATACATAAATGATTTCTCTGAAATTTACAAACAATCAAGTACTGAAGTTGTGAGCTATGCAGATGATTCCAATATCATTGTACCAGTAAACAGGAACCCTAAATTGGAAAAATCTATTTCAAATAGCATTTCTATAGCATCCACATGTTTCAATACCAACACGTTATTGTTAAACACATCTGAAACATTTTGTTCAGAACTGTTCACATGAATATTTCTATTCCAGAATATTTTCAGCTAAATAGTGAAAGACTAGATATTTCAACGAGTACAAACCTGTTAGGAATTTATATAGATGATAAACTGAATTATGAGGTACATTTTGACTATCTTGCAAAAAAACTAG